>JASAMV010001329.1:0-32252 GCA_030248065.1 Rhynchonema sp. JSB1_4
TCAATAAACAACAATACAATTTCAGACCTTGATATTTAGCTGTCATCGAGTCACAGCTGTACAGTTGACCACTCTCACTGAACTTGGACGTACGGTAATTCCCACCCCCTCGATAACAGGTTGGTCCAGAAATTCATCATGTACCATCAACTTCATCGATGTTATCACTGTACATATCTGAGTTCTTAAAGTTCCAGGCCTTGACCACCAACACACCATTCAAATGAGTCATGGAAAATTCTGGTTGATCTGCACGATCATGTTCCGAAATGTTATGTATGCAATTTCTGTAAGTATTTACTGGACAATACGACTGTACTTTGCTTATTTATACATGTACATCGTGAACCTGTGATTTCAATTCACGTTAGATTTTCATGTTTTTCTAACAGGATTTGCCACATTGCCTGCGGGCGTTTGCATTCACCTGGCACTGGAGGTGCAAAAACTCAAATAAATAAATAAATAAATAAAACTAAATAAACACGTCAGCAAGTCGAGGCAAAAGACGCGTACAGCGTTTTACATCAGTTGCCCAGTGATTCATTCAAAATTATGCCTGACTATTCTGTTTCTGTTGGTGATAAACATTTTCCCAAGTCTAATGTGACAGATATTTTGCGTCGTGTCTTTTTCTGGTGTGCAGCGTGGTGTTCCCTCACCGGCTGGTCTTAAAGAAACGTTGAACCTTCTAAATGAAACCAGAAATCCCGGTCTTCTCAATCCGTTTGTGCCCGTGCATGAGTTGCCTGAATAAAATATCGAACCGTTGCAGTGCCCAGGTTTCTATATCGCTTCACAAAGCCTCGACATGGGGTACTACCCCAAGAAGGGTATCCACACACAATATACATTGATCACATACATGGCACGTACCAGCGTCAGCTAACGCACTTCCTTGTTGACAAACATTCATGGATCCGTATCCGCTCTATCCGTAACTTTCCACTGGCCCACTAAACACCTGTAATTATTTATGGTATCGTCGTTACTGTCCAGCTTATGCGTGTTGTTGACGTTACCATGTTGCTTCTGAGGCAATAAAAACCTTGAACCTTGAACCTTGAACCTCATGGGTACCAAAAATAATACATACATGCTTATCAGTTGGGTACCACGCTGTGCCATGGTGACGGTATGTTGCACCATATATTGGCACATATGTTGGGTACCATGTATATTGGGAACCATGTATGTATGTATGTATGTATGTATGTATGTATGTATGTATGTATGTATGTATGCATGCATGTATGTATGTATGTATGTATGTATGTATGCATGTATGTATGTATGCATGTATGAATGTATGCATGCATGTATGCATGCACTGTAGTGTTGGGTACCATGTATGCTGGGTACCATGTTTGTACTTTGTAACAGTCTGACGGAGTAAAATAATCTATGTGCCAGCACGGGGTAAAATAATCTAAGTACCCGCCTATACCCACGTGTATCGGACATAGTTTTTGGCAATGTTGACGAAAAAGCTCCGGGATAGACGACGCAAAATAAAATCACCCGCAGACACTTTGTCGCGAGTGAAACATCACAAATCTTACCATAGAAATGTGGAAAAAAATTTGCGCACAAAAGGTCAAACACAACGGCCTGTTCAAATATGTCGAATGTGAGAAGTTACGCCCTGGTCGAGCCTCAAGTGGTCAAGGCACTATGACGAAACGCAAAACACTTTGGAAACCTTCAACAAAACCGAGTCCTACAGCTTGATGAAGAGATTGAACGTGTTTTGAGCGACCGAAAAGTAAATCCGTCGAACGCCGCCGCTGCCGTCGGACGAAAGCTAATTGATATGTACATTCAAAAACAACAATTGAACGATCAGCGTGCTCCCCGCCAACCACTGCAGTCTAATGCTGCTGCACAAACGGAACCGCCAATTAAGGATGAGTCTATCGATGAAGAACTGGACTCGGACTTTATTGATGCCGAAGAAGTTCCACGAGACGGCCCTGAAGAACAAAAGCCCGTGTTTGAAGTAGAACCAGAACAAAAGCCCACAGTTTCAACACAAGGAGACCATATGGAGGGTGAGCAAGCACGTGCGATCGAAGAGTTTATTTCTACTCTCCCTACACGTGGTTCCCGCTTTGGTTTGTTCGTAACTGGGAATGTTTTGAACTTTGTATTTTGGTTAACGTGGAACGTTATCGTGTTGTTGAACCGCTGAAGTGCAGCATCGACATTAGGAGCTTCCGTCACCATTTTTGGCAAATTCTTTGCCGTGAATTCTTTCCATCAATGACTTTGTTGATGGTGTGACCTCGTTTCTGAGTCAAATTAATGGTAAATACGATTTTAGAGACTACATATTTGGAGGCGATTGGAACTGTTGCTGTCTGACCGAAAATGAATCAGCAGACCTACTGGTGTCATTAAAGGAATATGGCTTAGAACTAAGAGTCACGGAACCAACACATGAAAAGCGTTTGCTCGACGTGTTATTTGTGTCTGAAACGTTAACGACAAAAGTTCAGCTCAAAACACCCATTGAAAAAAGTCATGCTGTTGTGTCAGCAAAAGTTATCATCCCCGACCAAGGTGTTAATAACAGACAATACTCCCGGGTGCCTATGTATCACCAGACAGACTGGAACTTCGTCAGAGAAGAAATCACGGCAAAGAATTTGCCAAAAATGGTGACGGAAGCTCCTAATGTCGATGCTGCACTTCAGCGGTTCAACAACGCGATAACGTTCCACGTTAACCAAAATACAAAGTTCAAAACATTCCCAGTTACGAACAAACCAAAGCGGGAACCATGGATTACCCGTGACCTCGAAAAGCTAACGCGGAAGAAAAACCAAGCATATGCTACTTGGCTGAAAACCACAAAAAGAGACAAACGATCGCCAAAATTTTACAAAGTCAAAAAACTGAAGGCGCAAGTAAAGAAGTTAGAAAGCCAATGCAGGAAAGACTTTCACGCCAATACGTTCAAAAAAGGACTGCAAGAACGTGCTGTTTGGCAACATGTCAGGGGAAATCAAAATCAGTACAGGGAAAAATCAAATACGCATGCACTCAACCAGGCCCACTGCGAATATTGTTATAAACAGTGCAAATATTGAACAAGTTAATTCATACAAATACTTGGGCATACTGGTCGATGAACACCTGAACTACAATCTGCATTGTCGCAAAGTAAGCGCTAAGGTAAAAAAGACCATTGGGTTCCTGACTAGAGCCTTCCGTGGCAGTGTGCCAATAAATAGTCTGAAATGCCTGTATATATCTCTGTTGCAATCCGTAATGCTCTATGGTTGCAGCTCAAGCTATCCAATCAGAGAATGTGACAACATCACAATTGAGCGCACCCAAAAGTTTGCTTGTAGGGCTATCCTGAATAACTGGCAACGTGATACGTCTTACCATGATTTGCTCAAGGCTGTTGGGTTGCTCCCATTCCACAGACAAGTATTCGCAATCAGACTTTGTACAGTCTATCAATACGTTAATGGAATCTGGTTTAGTCTGCCCGAGCTGTTCACTCTTCTGAGTGAATGTGAGACCCGAGCCAGCGCACGAACCAACCACACGAAATCGATCAAATTGGACAAGCCGAACACGACGCGATACCAGCAAAGTGCCATGTATTCAACAGCACTGATGTTCAGCGCACTACCACAGGCTGTGATCGACCTTCCCTATTCCAAATTCAAGAAAACCGTTCTTTCGAAGGAGCTGTTTGACCATGTTCTAAATAACCTGACATCAATAAACAACAATACAATTTCAGACCTTGATATTTAGCTGTCATCGAGTCACAGCTGTACAGTTGACCACTCTCACTGAACTTGGACGTACGGTAATTCCCACCCCCCTCGATAACAGGTTGGTCCAGAAATTCATCATGTACCATCAACTTCATCGACGTTATCACTGTACATATCTGAGTTCTTAAAGTTCCAGGCCTTGACCACCAACACACCATTCAAATGAGTCATGGAAAATTCTGGTTGATCTGCACGATCATGTTCCGAAATGTTATGTATGCAATTTCTGTAAGTATTTACTGGACAATACGACTGTACTTTGCTTATTTATACATGTACATCGTGAACCTGTGATTTCAATTCACGCTAGATTTTCATGTTTTTCTAACAGGATTTGCCACATTGCCTGCGGGCGTTTGCATTCACCTGGCACTGGAGGTGCAAAAACTCAAATAAATAAATAAATAAAACTAAATAAACACGTCAGCAAGTCGAGGCAAAAGACGCGTACAGCGTTTTACATCAGTTGCCCAGTGATTCATTCAAAATTATGCCTGACTATTCTGTTTCTGTTGGTGATAAACATTTTCCCAAGTCTAATGTGACAGATATTTTGCGTCGTGTCTTTTTCTGGTGTGCAGCGTGGTGTTCCCTCACCGGCTGGTCTTAAAGAAACGTTGAACCTTCTAAATGAAACCAGAAATCCCGGTTTTCTCAATCCGTTTGTGCCCGTGCATGAGTTGCCTGAATAAAATATCGAACCGTTGCAGTGCCCAGGTTTCTATATCGCTTCACAAAGCCTCGACTTGGGGTACTACCCCAAGAAGGGTATCCACACACAATATACATTGATCACATACATGGCACGTACCAGCGTCAGCTAACGCACTTCCTTGTTGATAAACAAGTTCAGTTCAAGTTTTTATTGCATCAGAAGCAACATGGTAACGTCAACAACACGCATAAGCTGGACAGTAACGACGAAACCATAAACAATTAGAAGTGTTTAGTGGGCCAGTGGATAGTTACGGATCGAGAGATGTAGATGATGATAAGGAGCAAAAAAACACAGAAAACACAGAAACACAGCATGATTTTCAATTACATTTCACACACGGACGGAATAAATTTCACTGGCAGCAATCGCAATTTATACAACAATTCAACAATCAAGCTTTGCGAACGAATGACTCCTTTGAATGTGCCCATTCGCAGGAAAACAGCAAAATCAGGTAAAGCATTGTAAAGATGGGACATGATAACAATAGCACTGGTAGCGAGAATATGAGTTTTAGCACGTGGGATACAAATGGCACGAGAATGATTAAGACGAGAACTGGAGCGAGAATTGGAATCAGAAATGAACGAAATAGAATCAACAGGAGCAGCACGAATACCAAGAACATAAGAATGCATCAATCTCAGACGACGTTTCATGACAGTGACACCCACATAATCAACACCAAACATTGAACACAACTGCGAATATGACACAGACCGATCATAATTGCCAGAGAACATGCGAATAATGCATTTTTGTGTTCTTTCCAACAAATTACGTGAATAGTCATGAATAGGATAGGTCACCTCACACGAATAGTACATGACAGAGCAAATCAAGGTTTGATACAGATAACGCATGACAGACACAGGTAGATCATTACGAAAGGTACGGTACAATGAACCAGCAATTTTCTTCACTTTCACAGACGTGGCAGTAGTATGCAGACCAAAATCAAACTTGGAATCAATAACAGCACCCAGATATTTGTTTGCATCGACTACATCAATCAGACATTCATCAATCACAATAGCAGGGACAGCGGGACATGAACTTGAGCGAGCAAATTGTTGAAGTTTTGTTTTGGTAGAATTAATGGAGAGAAGTTTGTGTTTGGAGAAGTGCTCGACAATCAAGTTCACATCCTCTTGCAAATGCTTTTGACAGTCAGGTGTACACATGAAGTGAATCAGTACCAGATCATCAGCATAGAGAATAATACGAGAACACGGAGAGAAATGCAGTTTTGCAACAGAGTTGACGTATGCGAGAAACAGTAACGGTCCTAATACACTGCCCTGCGGCACACCAGAGAGAACAGACAAGAAATCAGAACACACACCATTTACATTCACACATTGGGTTCGATTAGACAAATAGGATTGAATCAACAACAATAAATCGGGTGGAACATTGAAATCGTCTTGTAACACACGCAATAATAGATTGTGAGGAACGGTATCGAAAGCCTTTCGAACATCAAAATACACAGCAACAACAGAATTTGAAACATCAAGAGCACGAGTGACTGTAGTATTGAAATGCAACAGGGCCTCAGTTGTAGACCGACCTCCACGAAAACCGAACTGCGTTTCTGAGAGTTTGGGGGCAATGAACCCGTTCAGGATGTTTCGAATGTGCTTCTCAGCGATTTTTGAGCACAGCGGTAATTTTGAGATGGGGCGGAAGTCCGATGGGTTTTGAGGGGTCTTGACTTTCGGCACGGCAGTGACAACGGCCCGTTTCCAACCCGACGGCCACGTGTGTTCGTCTATCGATCGATTGATGAGCACAGCGAGAGCCGGAGCGATCACGTGGGCACAGTTCTTGAGCATTTCGCCGGTGATGCCATCGATGCCACTGGCCTTGCGAGGGTTGGCTGTGATGAGACTGTAAAGCACGTGTGAAACATCAGTGTACCATTCGGGTGGCACGGGACCGGTTGAGTTCAGAACCAGTGCCTCAACGTCATTGACGTTCCATACACTGGAGAAATGTGTTGATAACAGTGCAGCCAAACCAGCACTGTCAGCAACGCACTCCCCATCGGTGTTGGCGAGAGACACTTGTTCTGTGTTGCTCCGTCCCGTGTACTTATTCAGCTTTTGCCAGTAGTCAGACAGATGAGCTATTTTACCAAACGTTTTGATGGCATAGTCACGTCTGGCTGCCCTGTTGGCCTGCCTTGACTGCTCACGCAAAACAAAGTACTTTTCATACGTTCCTTTGTCACCGGTCTGTTTCCACTTCCTGTGCAGATCGCTCTTCTTCCGACTGAGCCGCTTGACCTTCGGCGTCACCCACGGCTGGTCATTCTGTGGTCTTGGGCGAGCGGATCGGGCAGGAATGGCATTCGCAGCAGCACCAACGATCGTTTGACTGATTGCGTCCCAGGCCTGATTGACGTCTACTGCATCAACAACCTGTTTTACCAGGTTGTAGACGATGAGCAAACTGTTCATCAAGTCCCAGTCGGCCTTCTTGTACTGCCAGACACGGCGCAGCGGAGCGTCGGATTGAGACTGGGTGCTGGAAATATCGAATGTTACTGATGTCATGTGATGGTGGTTTTCGATTGGTGCAAGGAGTTCGTATTGTACCGCCAGATGGTCAGGCACGAATGTAACATCAATTAACCGACCCTTATGAGTCGGTTCAGTGATGACCTGGGCAAGATTGTATTGTTTGAGAGTGTTTTCCAGGTTTTTGAACTCAGCTGGCACCAAAGCACACATGTTTACGTCACCCGAAACAATAATGTTGTCAAACTTTCCTGTTTGTGACACCAAAGCCAATACCGTACTGAGTCCATCGACAAACGTGGCGTTGTTGCATGACGGCGGCTTGTACACGGTGATCACACAGCACTTGACCCCGGCAATCGTGTAGGCGACGGGCAGAATTTCTGTACACGATCGGCGATTCATTCAACATTCATGGATCCATATCCGCTCTATCCACTGGCCCACTAAACACCTGTAATTAAACACCTGTAAAATAATACATACATACTTATCAGTTGGGTACCACGCTGTGCCATGGTGACGGTATGTTGCACCATATATTGGCACATATGTTGGGTACCATGTATATTGGGAACCATGTATGTATGTATGTATGTATGTATGTATGTATGTATGTATGTATGTATGTATGTATGTATGTATGTATGCATGCATGTATGTATGTATGTATGTATGTATGCATGTATGTATGTATGTATGCATGTATGAATGTATGCATGCATGTATGCATGCACTGTAGTGTTGGGTACCATGTATGCTGGGTACCATGTTTGTACTTTGTAACAGTCTGACGGAGTAAAATAATCTATGCGCCAGCACGGGGTAAAATAATCTAAGTACCGCCTATACCCACGTGTATCGGACATAGTTTTTGGCCATGTTGACGAAAAAGCTCCGGGATAGACGACGCAAAATAAAATCACCCGCAGACACTTTGTCGCGAGTGAAACATCACAAATCTTACCATAGAAATGTGGAAAAAAATTTGCGCACAAAAGGTCAAACACTAAAAATTAGAAATGCGGATAAGCGGCATTATGCACCTCACCATACGCATTATGCACGCATGGATTTAATAAGGGACCTTATGCACGCCACCACACGCATTATGCACGTGTGGATTTTCACACCACACAGTCAGGTTCTAGTGCTGCATGCCCGAGGCTATGCCAGCACCACCCTGATCATGCTCATCACGACGACTCTGATGACCACCGCGTCCAAATCGCGGATCACGCGACTTTGATCGAAATCCACGTTGGTCACGTCGTTTCGCTGAGATCGGTCGTGCCTCTGGTTCACGTGATGCCGACTGTTGTTTGGCACGCTTACCACGCCCCATCGCGGGCGGACCCTGCGGACCTGGCTGACTCCAGCCACTTGGTCCAGCCGCACCCGACACATTTGGCGCTTGACCAGCCGGCAATGGTTGGTACACCTGTTTCGTCCGGTAACCAGCTGGCGGAAACTGCGCCCGCTGTTGTGGCTGTTGCTGTTGCGGTTGTGGCGGATAAATGACTTGCTGCTGTGGCTGCTGTCGGTACAGCTGCTGCTGCAACGAACCACGACCATGTCCCTTCGCCGGGAACCCACGTCGCGGTGGGATGTCGTTATCGTCGTACATGGCCAGTCCAGCATTGGCACTACTCGACGTAGTCGCCACAGTACTATGGGACGCCGGACGATCTGGTTGCTCTTCACGCGGTCGCTGAACGTCGTGCGCCGGCTGCGTACGTGTCTGCCTTCCACCCCCTCCTGCTCTTGCGACTGACCCAGTCGCAGCAGGTATGTGAGGAACTTCATGTAGCTCGACTGGTCCAGCTGTACCGAATCAACATTTCTTCGATTGTCATCGATCTCGGTCACCAAACGTGCGTCGTCCCAATCAGCAGACTTGGCCACACCACCCAGATAGTCCTCAATGTCTTCAGCAGACACCCAATTGCCATCAGGGCGGGTCAGTTCGTCACACGCCATCAGATCATTACTCGGCCACGGTTCCATCGGCGGCGTGATCTGATAACGCGACTCTTTCACGTTCCACCACAAGTAGGCCGCAAATATTCGCGAGAAATACACCAAGCGCAATTCCGAACCAGCCAGCAATCGGTATCTCTGTCCACTGGCCCTGTCCTCGTACCACAATTGTGCGTAGAAATCGCCCCACGGACATTTTGTGTGCGAATGAGCACACACCGCACAGATGCCGATATTCTTGCCCGTCCACGGGAGTAGTTATTATAGTGAAGTGATACGCACCCATAACACACACGGCATGGCCAAAAAGGAGCAGAACGAGAGTATTAATTGGTCCGAGCGATAAATCTTCCACTTGATGGATCGTTTTATTCACAAAATGCAAAACAGAAAACTGACAATGGAAAGGCAAATAGTACAAAAGACCAACACCATAACCCAGACAATAGGTACAAACGACCTACACCAGAACCAAAATGCGACAACACAACCATATGTAACGACCAAAATGTGACGCACAGCCAAGCCACTGTGAACATCAGACGCATGCTGAACCAAGTCCTTCAATTGTAATATCATGTTTTGGACTGTTTTTTTGGCCGGCCTCGTTTTCGACAAGCCACAGCACGACTGCGTACCGAACGACGACCGCGAGCTGAACGCGCAACACGGTTCAATACTGACGAATCACCCGGTGTCGTGCGGCGGCGCTTTTGCGCGGGAGTTTCGACAGCAGTGTTCGTGCCCGACTGACTTTGCACGTCATCACTGGCCAACATCAGTTCCACCTCGGATGTTACACGTTTGATTTGCGGTGACCATTCATATTCTTGAAAGTTCTCGAAAATCGGCTGCTCGTGCGCGTAATCCATCGGAAGGGGTTCCAAATCCGTCATCGGTGACGATGAACCACAGTAAGCCCGTGCGTCTATCACTACGATAGGGTCGATACCGCAATCGATAGAATCTGAAAAAAAAACCGGACACTTTCTATTCCAGGAATCACAACAATAAATAACGATATAAGAAAACTTATATCAAAAGCAAAACCAAACGAACCTGTCCTTGTTGAAATTTGGTCACTGTCCCCAGACTATGTGCAGTTCGACACAACGTAGTTGATGCACTCGCTGATAGTGTCGCGTGCTGAAGGTGATAAATAACAGTAATGCAACATGACAAATTTTGAAACGAACAGAGACTGAAACCACAACCTTCAACAACCGCTTGAAGCGGGCAGTAGTGTGTATGTACTTGCCGGCATATGAACTGCATACTCATTGATTAGAAAAAACGGGAGGAAATCGATAATGATATGTTGGTTCATTCTGTTTTCTTTGGTGCTTATGGTTATTTTGGGTCTTGGTTAGAGTTCATAAAATAATGAAAGACATATTTTCACATTTTTTTATTCATGTAAAGACACACATAAGTTATAGATATCCCGACACCAAAATGATCACATCTAAACAAGCCCCCATTTCCAATCATCGACATCAAGCAGCTCGCCCAATTCAGTTGCACCACTTTGCGACAGGGCATCGATAAAATAGCTGAAGGCCAGATCAGATAGACTCGGCATGATGTCCATCAATTTTGTGGCACGATCGATGCGGGACTGGAAACATGTATAAAATCATGAATGTTTAAGACTTTTTGCCAGAGAAAATCGAACGAAAAAGGCCAAATTTGGCGGTTTTGGAGTTTATGCCAAAAAATGTTTACATACATCGAAAATAAGTGGTACGCAAAATATTTTTTGAAAACTCCCTGTATAAGTCGAGATACGGCTCAAACAAGGAATTTTGTTCTGAGCTCAGAAATAACCAAGGAAATTTTTTTTTAAATTGTCATAACTCGTTCAATAACTGGAATTTCGGGAAGCTGTTTTCACACAATTATAGATAAGCGTCTCAGTATAGTGCATGTTAATAACTGTCTCCCTGCTACGCACAGTGTGGCCCAGAAAAAAATTCAATTTTTTTCAAAAAAGTCGATTTTGAGGTCAACTTCAGACCTTGTCGAAAACTGGCCGCTGTCGCTCCCGGCTAATCCATGGGTACTCACGAGTTGCGCAAGCGATTCTGTCACTAAAACAGCAAAAAAAATCCGTTTTCATTAACACAATTTTGCGCATCGCCACGTTGAAAACACCCCCGGCACTGATATCGCACCCTCTGCATGCGCCAGGCAGCCAGCCTATGACCGTGTGTGCGTGTTTTATTAACACGCTGGCTGGCTTGCGCATGTGTTGGATTCTTGTTGAACAGCTGTTAATGTGTGATTGCGATTATAAATATGTTGAAAAGTGATTTTATTGCACATTTGCGGCATGTATTGACTCATTTGTTTTGATTACCTTTTGCTTTGCTTCTGCACACGTGAAAAACGGAGTGTTGAGCTGTATGTATAGTCCATCCGTCAGCTCATGACACTTTGTGTTAGTTGCTGCTGGCTGGGCAAAAATTTTTGTGGAGCGCCATGTTTTTTGTGGAGCGCCATGTTTTTTGCGGAGCGCCATGTTTTTTGTGGAGCGCCATGTTTTTTTGTGGAGCGCCATGTTTTTTGCGGAGCGCCATATTTTTAGTGGAGCGGCAAGTTCAATCAGACTGTTTTTGTGGAGCGCCATGTTTTTTTGTGGAGCGCCATGTTTGTTTGCGGAGCGCCATGTTTTTTTTGTGGAGCGCCATGTTTGTTTGCGGAGCGCCATGTTTTTTGTGGAGCGCCATGTTTTTTTTGTGGAGCGCCATGCTTTCCTCGCCAACGCAAGTTAGCAGGGGAGCGCCAAGTTCAGAGAGGCGCGTCAAGTTTGAGAGTAACGCCGAGAGGAGCTCCAAGTTTAAGGAGGAGCTTCAAGTTCGTTCCCTGGTGTGGAGCGCGAAGTTTTATTACCTACAGAGACTACATGTGCTTGCCAAAACATGCGTGGAGCCCCAAATTTAACCAAAAGTTGCTGTCGGCAACACGAGAGGCGCCCGACGTGCGCTCGACCATCTCAGTGGAGCGCCAAGTTCGGAATTACATAACTCGCTTAAAAAGGCTCCCTTCAGCATTTTGAAATCAGTTCTGGAACCGACTGGTTCAGGCATGCCTTGTAGTTTCAAACTAAAAGGTATCCCGATGTCATTGCATCGCCAATACAGGAACCCAAAAAGCGACCCGATCGACCAGCGGACACCGATAACCGGGTCACCTTTGGAAGACCACCTCCTATATATACGCAAATGGCGAAACATTTTTGGCTGTTGTTGTCATTGCCTGAATGAACAAAACATCGCAATTGAGCGATTGCGTGAGTGAATACCGACTATATCCGGCCGCAACCGTCAACAGCAGTAATGTGGGAGGAGCCCGATGTGCGCAAACATTGTTGGTGGAGCCTGATGTGCACAGCGTCGTAGTTTGACCAGAACATCGGCCTCACACGCATTACCCTGGCATCGAATCAACGTCAGTTTGCTCAGTGACGCTCCAAACTTGATCTGAAGCTGCGCGTTTTAGATGACAGACAGCTTGGCGCGCCACCGAAAACATGGCGCTCCACAGAAAACTTGGAGCGCCACAAAAAAACTTCGGGCGCCACCAGGACGGCCCAATCGAACTTGACGCTCCACAAAAAAACTTGGAGCGCCACAAAAACAAATCGAATAAACATCGTGCGCCACCCAAAACTTGGAGCGCCATCGGAAAGGGGGTTGCACAACGAGCGCCACAGACCGCTCCGCTCTTAACCACTGACCGCTCCGCTAACCCTACCGGTATGCACACAGGTGCGTGCCTATAGATAGGTCAGTAAAATTTGCGGTGTGCTAACATGTGTGATAATGCAGTTATCCCCCGTGCTTTTCATGGCGAACTTTCTGGGTATGACAACACCAATTTAGCAAACTATAGTGCGGAAATGGGAAATCGAAATTCGTACAACAATATTCCTCTTGCCTGAATAGATGACTTCGACATTTGAGCAGGTCCTGCAATTGGACCCGTCGTCATTCATCATTTGGCCGCACGAGATGGAGCGCTAGGTCAACCGTTGAGAGCTGAATCCTGGCGTACTGTGCTCACTCTCTCACTCGCGCACTCAGTTCCTATTTTAGTAGTATAGATAATTACAATAACGCACGTAAATACCCGAACATTACCCTCAATTTCTCTTTCATCAGAACGTGGAGGAAGGGAACAAACCAGCCAGCAGCAACTAACACAAAGTGTCATGAGCTGACGGATGGACTATACATACAGCTCAACACTCCGTTTTTCACGTGTGCAGAAGCAAAGCAAAAGGTAATCAAAACAAATGAGTCAATACATGCCGCAAATGTGCAATAAAATCACTTTTCAACATATTTTTAATCGCAATCACACATTAACAGCTGTTCAACAAGAATCCAACACATGCGCAAGCCAGCCAGCGTGTTAATAAAACACGCACACACGGTCACAGGCTGGCTGCCTGGCGCATGCAGAGGGTGCGATATCAGTGCTGGGGGTGTTTTCAACGTGGCGCTGCGCAAAATTGTGTTAATGAAAACGGATTTTTTTTGCTGTTTTAGTGACAGAATCGCTTGCGCAACTCGTGAGTACCCATGGATTAGCCATGAGCGACAGCGGCCAGTTTTCGACAAGGTCTGAATTTGACCTCAAAATCGATTTTTTGAAAAAAATTGAATTTTTTTCTGGGCCACCCTGTGCGTAGCAGGGAGACAGTTATTAACATGCACTATACTGAGACGCTTATCTATAATTGTGTGAAAACAGCTTCCCGAAATTCCAGTTATCGAACGAGTTATGACAATTTAAAAAAAATTTCCTTGGTTTTTTCTGAGCTCAGAACCAAAATTCCTTGTTTGAGCCGTATCTCGACTTATACAGGGAGTTTTCAAAAAATATTTTGTGTACGTAATACCTCCGACCCACGTAATTGTTTCATAGCAAAAACTCGATTTCATTAAAATTTGACCCATGTTGTATGAACAGCGTTCGATTTTCTCTGGCAAAGTGTCTTAATAGATAGAGAAAAATAACCCCGAAATAGAGCTACCGGAAAAATGCCTAATGAGACCACTGGGTGTTTAATTGGGACATACGCTGGATTTAAGACTTCAGAAAAAAATGATTTCCTAATAAACCCCACTGTGTATGCATATGAAACATTACTGAAAATGGCGATAGATGGGTCCATCCAGAAAATATTCTGATTAGACCGCTTTGGTGAATCGTTCGGGACCTGTTTGACATTCTTGGGAACTAACACTGAGGCTGAGAATCGATTTGAGGGCGGAATCACTCATGAAACCGTGACCATGCATGTGGCGTGCGACCAAGTCAGGACGTGCGAGTTCTCTGCAGATTCGATCTCGGTGACGTTGTAAGAGTTGGATGGAGTCTTTATACATTTTATGTAATGATGATTGGACGATCTTAGGCGCGAATATGTTTTAAAATATGCTGTTGCTGGAAAACATGTGTTCTTATGATGATGGTATAGTGTTCGAGAACGTTCTGGAATAGTCCCGAAATATGATCACAGATTAAAATCGCCGAAAATGACGTAGAATTACGTGCAATGTATGTGTCATCACATTCGCCCTTTGAAAAAATGATTGTACCTTCACACACCATTATATGAGTTTTTGTCGCAGCCGCAGCGATTGATATCAAGTCAGCGCACAATATGTGATGGCCCGAAGAGAGCGTGCAATCTTCAAAAATATTGGCTGTGTAATTGTATCGAAGCTGCACTTGCACATCGTTCGTGAATGAGTACACAGTAAACGGACCGCCGTTTGCTAAGCATTGAAATGACCCGTGGCTTTGGCATGAAGGTATATATGTACATCTGTCGAATAATCCTGAAAGAATGCAGTGATCCACAAACTGGATCAAACGTTTCAGTTCTTTGATGTAGAGCTGCTCAATTATTTCATTTGATTCAGGTACTCGAAGAATCATCGAAGAGCTTTCGCTGCACCATGCTATTATTGCCGATGGAAGTTTTTTCTTGATAGCACAGTCTTCTTTGAACGGCGGAAGATTGGGTATCAATCTGCTGTGATTACAAGAGATTGGTATAATGTTGGCGCGTGGCATCAACGCCCACATAGCAGCCAGCACGATTAGAATTGCGCCGATTATGGATGCTAGGAGACAGAGCTTTGCAGATGGAGGATCAGACGGCATTATGAAGCTGAAATGGTGATTTGGTAAACTTGATATCTCTAAATATGATTATACTGCTGGGATAATTAAAGTAAATGTCATAAAGAAGACAGGTTTCATCGCAAGAAGAATGAGACCAGATATGCGTCAAATTTGATAATACATGATTTTTTATTATAGGTGTGAAGCCACAGTATAGACGAATAGACGCTGGCGGTGTGTGATCACGTGATCCTGAAAGTGGTATAAATACGACGCAATGTGCGCAGTATGCAAGTAATTTTTGCATTTGTACAAGCAATGGCACCCTCAACGAAAGTTCAGTGCGTCTACTGCGGCAAGGTAAGAGAGACATGAGTAAAGTTTTTAGAGGATACGGTAATTTTGATTTCAGGTAATTAGCCGAACAAATATCAGCAGACATTTGCGCACGCATGGAGAAACAAGATGTCAGCGATGTTTAACGAAGCACAACCCTGAACGTCAGCAACAGTTCATTTCGCAAAAAGTTGTGCATGAATGGTTTTACAATGCTCAGCTGGAATTGCTGATTGCAGACGTGTGGCAAAATATGAGTGAAATGGCACGACGAAGTGACACTTCACGCGCAGCCTACTTAGCTATACTGAACAGGCATTTAGGCCATGGAATCGATATATTACAATCCCCGCGAGCCGGCTTCTTTCGGTGGGGTAGCTCCTCTTAAGGAGAGAGCTGAGGAAGCGAGCAAAAAAACAATATCACTGAAGCAGGCCGCACAGTTTTTAAACAGTCAGGACACATACGCGCGTTTCAAAATTCCAAACCGTAAGTTTAAGCGCTCCAAAGTTTTGAGCTATGGCCTTGGGATTTGTTTTCAAATGGATTTATTTGTGATTGATAAATACGTAAAACAGAATAAGGGATATAAGTATGTGTTGCTTTTGTGTGATTCTTTCTCGCGCAGAATTGAATGTGAGGCATTAAAAAGTAAAACTGGCGTTGAATGTGTGGAGGCAATCGACAAAATACTTGGCCGAATCACCGCTCTGAGGAAAAAGGCGCCGCTTGGCACAATTTCTAGCGACCTAGCTTAGCGAAGCGATATTAGCTCATTGTTAGCGTTTTATCCCAAAAAACATCATGCAGGTACCGAATTTTGGAATGCGTCAGTACTGGCTGTCCTGCAGAAACATGGATTAACTTTAATCCCATTAAGATCGCCGAAAAAAGCTCAAATGGCAGAATTGCAGGGACGTCACTTAATGACGCGGATGCATAGGTTCCTGTACAAAAATAACTCAAAGGTCTGGATTGACCATTTGCAGATATTTGTGCGTGTCAAAAACAAGCGGAAATTAAGAGCGCATGGAGATATCACGCCGGATGATGTTTCATGGCTTAATCAACAAAAGGTATTTGACACTCAAAATCCACAGTACCACGATTACGACTTTTACGACTCAAAACAGTATCGCTTTGACATCGGTGACAAATTCAGGGTTTTGCGAGAAGTCTTAGCATTTCAAAAAAGTTATACGCCGTATATCAGTGAGCGCATATTCACAATATCCAAGCGATTGCCGCTTAACCCTCCTAGGTATGGACTGACTGAAAACGGCGTCCATATTAGTGGTACTTGGTACTCCAATGAACTTCGAAAACTAGAAACGACTAAAAACCTCCCTTGAACATGTATAAATGCTTAACGGGTTCGCTGCGCTATTAAAACACACAAAATGGAATACGGTACTTATCACAGTTTTTGTGCTGTTGCCGACAGCGTGTCTTCAAAAGCAGACGGACATGTTGCAGCAAGTGCTCTATTGCATAAACCATACGATACCCAAAGCGATCCATTGGAGTTATCAGTACAATACGTGGCTGTGACTCCTCACTGGCTGCAGCGTGAGCCGTTGTTCGTAACACTGGAAGATACAAAGAGCGACGAATCGTCAGAAGAACGGTTTACACTGGAAGGCATCTCCACAAGCGACGATAAATCTGTGGTGCTGCAAAAGTGTTCTAAGGATTTGGAAGGACAGTACGGGACCAGGAACGCTATATTGAAACTACATATTAAACAAGATAATTCAGCAGCTTTTAAGCTCAAGGCTGGATACAAAGCTATGTTCAGCACTGGATGGCAGCAGTTATTTGGAGTGCCTGCGGTTGTACAGAACAATCACGATAAAAATCTGTTATCCATTGATGTTCACTATGATGAACAACTGTCCGACAACTTTGACAGAATGTTCTATTTGACATGCAACCAGGTCGAACCTAACTATTCTCATAATTCAACCCTAAGTCCGATAGTTGCGTTTCTACCGCTGAGTAGTGGAATTAACGCCAGAACTGTTGTTGAATGGAGTCCAAGTCCAGCGAGATATCACGCTGTGTACGGATGTCGTACATCGCGTTTTGACTTCAATCTGTATAAATATGATGGAACATCAGTACAATCCAGTTCATCAGATCTAATGATCATTGTTCACATCCGATCATCTTCATGGCGACACAATGGCAGTCAACCATGGCAGCAAAAAAACGACGCGCCGGAGGGTTAAAAGAGGCAGAAAGTCTGCTAACCGGCACAGCAGAAGAAAAGCAGTTGGACGAAGAAAGCTTTCGAGCACGGTTCAGAGAAAGCGTAAACTACTTCATTATTCGACCAGATAGCTTATTGCCCACTGGTTCGGTTAATAAAGCGCCTGTGGTGTTCTCAGTAAAGCCTGTCGGTGGGCAGGCTGTCGACACTCGCAATATTGTGCTCAATACTACGATAAAGGTGCAAAAGCGACCATTCGGAACACCGACGTGGGTGGATTTGACACATGATGAGAAGAGTGCGATTGTTTCGAATGCGTTGAATTCGATCTACGAGGAACTGTTAGGTTTGGCAGAATATCTTTAAAAAACGAATCACGTTAAAAATCGTAAAAAAAGAAATCTCAGTAATGTATAATGGCAATTTGGTGGATTCGACCAGCAGACCATATGGTAGGCTTTCCTATCTCAAGGCACTTCACTTTACTTCTCAACAAGAGAAGAGTACTGCTATGCAGTCAGCGTTGTACTTGCCTGACAAGCCAGGTTTGTAGCACAGACATACGGATGGTGGATTTTTATGCCTAAATGCTGAATTTTTTGCAGGTTCGATGGATATTATTTATCAAAGCGATGGTGGCAATCCCGGACAATATCTGCGATCCAAATTGATTGTGGCTGGAAATGATGTGCATTTGTCAGGCCGATTGTGGTCTGATGTCTTAGATGTTTCATTGCCGATACCTGAAACTGTTGACATTCAAATTAAGCTGTTTCCAGCAAAATCAGAAATAAGCATCATGCAAGAGAAGCCCATAGATCCAGACGCCGAGGCTGTCCCCGAATACAAGGTGATCATTAAAGATTGTTTTCTTGTGGTGCCACGCCTTGTGTTAAGGCAAAAGTTACCAAGCACCTTGCGTTACAAATACACGAAACATAAAATGTTCTCGTTCCTGCACCCAAGAACCTTACAGCATTTTGGTCCGCAGGTGATAACAAACGGCGTTTTGCCTGATCGGGCTGTGGCTATGTTCTGTAAATCCGAAGCATATGATGGAAATTATCACTGCAACATGCTGCGCTTTACGCACTTCGGACTTACCGATTGCCTTTTAACAGCTAATGGGCGGCAACTACCGACCATGTTTGGGTATAAAACCGATTTTACTGCACGAAATTATAATAGTGCATATAATGGCATGTACCAATTCTTGAAATCAAATGCTGTTATCGATCTTGAGAATTTTGACTCTGATTACGCATTTTTGTGTTTTGAAATATCTCCCAACTTGACCTCGTCAGTCTAAAATGGGGCGTGAAAAGGGCCTGTCAACTTTTACTGCATCCTTTGCGAAAACAACTTCTACTGATAATATCATGGTGCTACTGTGGATGATATACAGATCTAGCTATACGATAGGACCAGGCGGAAGCTTCATTCAAGATGTTGAAATACCCTAGGTTTTTTTGTACATGTTATTGGACTTCAGAGCATGATTATAAAGACTCTGGTACGAGATATGTCATGTCATGCCTTTATAAAAGCTGCTTGGTTTTTCGCTTTTTTATAGTCACAATGGAATTTAGCCCAATTAAGCTCCCGTGTAGCATGGTAGTCAGTGCATGTACTGGCCACGGGAAAACACAGCTGATCAAATCGCTTTTGATGAACTTGTAGCAGATGGCAAGCCTCTCGAGTCTCTGTGTTAGGTACTTTTATGCAGACAACACGAAAATATTATGTTCTCAAAACCATACAAAAACCAGAATAAAAAATGTAATGTGTTTGGTTCGTTATGCATAGGCAAAGCTCAGATGAAGCCAAAACATACGAATGCAGTGTCGTGAATCACACGCTTTAACTGATAAGCACACACAAGACAGATCAATAATGTTTGCATGAAATGTTATAAAGAAAATCAATCATTGAATCATTGTTGGCGTCTGCCACACTCCCGCAGAAACAAAGTCAACGGTCCAGGTAGTAGCGGTTAACCACGTCCAGTTTGCATGCACGTTCGAACGCTTGAAGGATTCGGATAGTGTTCGTTTTGCCCAAGTGAAATCCGTCCAACGCGAGTTGAGTGTACGTGACCGCCAGGAACTCGACTTTGTCATCTTCCGCCTTGAGTGCCGCTTTAGCCCGGTCCCACAGTTGATCACGCCAATGCACGATTGATCGATACTCTTCATCCGTTGCGTCGACCCACCGAATCGATTCTCGACAGCGCCGATCTTGATAGCGACAGACCGCCGGAATAGGTGCAAAGTAGATCGGACACACGCAGCCGGCTTTGCGCAAGTCCGAGACGACTTTCACGATATTCGACACCACTTCATCAACCGGACGCACCAGCAAGAACACATCGACCAGATCGCAGGCGCCAGACACGATCAGCAACGCCTTCTTGGTACAGGCCGTTTTCGCCAATTTGTGACCGTTGTGGGCAAAGAACCAATTGAACTTGAGGCCTCTACGACCTCGTACGTACACATCAGAATTGACCAGCCGCTTATCGAACCAACCATCGATGTCAACCGTTGAATCGCCGACGATGCCCACGTCGGGTCCACGTTGTTTGACCGAACCGCTCGCCTGTTGTTGATCAGCGGAATACGCCTCGACCGACTCGTACTCGTAGCACAATTCGTCATCATCAACATCGAATACGATATCATGACCGACCGATTTCGCTTTGTTCGCTCCAACGACTTCGACTCGTGGCGCCTTGACCTCTCGATTCGGATTCACATCACGTTCATTGCGTCGTTTTTCAAGCCTTGCTTCGAGCGAACTGTGCATCGCCTTCTTGATGAGCGACTCCTGTGGCACAAGAACATCCCCACAGGTAGCACCGACCGTTTGCAGTTGTTCCGAACCGCTTGCTGCCGTAGACTGGTCACCACCACCGACTTTGAACTCGTTGTTCTCGCATTCGGACATCAACGCCATCACAATGTCCTACACGCTTTTCCATCCATTCACGCTGATCCACTTTTCGCTCGTCGAAATGGATGCGTATCGCGCTCGCGATGCCTGTTGGGTCACATTCAACGACAAATTGCATTGCCGGGCAACGAACGTGAGCGCTGGTTGTACTGAAATCAGTAATGCAGGATAGCTCGACTTTGCTACCGGTGAGACAGCTGAAACAACCACTCAGACTGATGACTTCCACGTGACATTCATTGTCATCACTCTGTAACTGCAGTTTCATCTTTTTCATCGACACTTGCAGCTCCATACTGAGGTATTGGTGAAATTCCGCCACCACCGCAGCCTCGTCGGAACTGACCAGTACATCACCACTCAATTCAACAGGGAGCACACCGGACCCACGCAAAAACAATTCTTCCAGCGCCAAGTCAGTACACGAACACACGATTTGACTCTCACGAGGATCACACGTACACGTATTGAAGGACAGAAAACACTCAAATTTCATGGCGTGCTCCTTCGTGCTGCATTGCAGGTTTCCGACAGTTCCCGACACAGGCGAACCGCCAACGCTCGCCGTTTCGACCAAAACAACCCGATGTCCGTCTGAGATGAATTTCGAATCGAGAAACGGCATTTGCGGTGCCGTGACCGACGCAATCACGAACTCAATATTGTTCCATACTGTTGGTGTTCCCGGATCCAACGTCAGCGTTTTTTCTTGTTTCTCATTCGACTGCAAATGTGTCACATGAATTTCAACCACGTACGACCACTCCGAACACGAAAACACTTCGAAAACTGTGTCACTGGTGGGCATTGCCGAGACACGATAGTACAAGCATGCCGAACTGCAGATGAGACAACCCTGCACCCAACAGCCAGGCGCATTTCTGCAGTAAGTAAAACCAGGATATTTCTGCACATGCTTCAGTTCATCAATGACCGTTGTTGTCGTCGTATCGACGCATTTGGTGCCAACACATGAGCCCGCATTTGGACACCTCAGTACGCTGTCGACTTTCATGCTGTACGACCTGGTGAAAAACTCACTGTTCTTCTTGCACATTAGTTTTATGTCTCTCGTTTCGATCAACACTGATCCGAGCGGGTTGCCATCCTCATCTTGTATCAACAAACAGACCGCTTGATGCGACGGTGGAACAATAAGTCGAGTCACCTGTTCAAGGTCGCACAACATATTTTTTCCAGGACTTTTCCAACAACGTGCCTGGTCAGCTGTGAGAGTGACTGTATCGTAGCAACCGCTGGCCACCGCAGCCATCGTAAGCAGCATGACACAGACCACAACAAAGAACGTGGGTGCCGTCACTTCAGTTGCACAATAAGCACCAATGAATGATCTGGTGCGAGGAGTTTCGTTAAGTGCTTGCATTTCGATCTGATCGACATGTGTTGGGGCATCAGACCGTGTTGCCTCGTCGTTGTTCTTCGGTTCCCGCACCTTTTGTTTCACGCATTTCACACCTTTGCCGATGAACACACTACAACAATACACAAACATCAGCACTGCGTAGAACAGAACACCACAAATTCCGAGCACATACGTTGGATAGCAATGTGGATTCGCGATCAATTCGTTGCACATAAAACATTGTATGCTTTCACAGAACACATTTTTTGGGCACACTATTGAGGTTTCGTATGCAACGTGACCTTTCTGCCAAGCCCGAACCGTGACTTTATACGGATGCATGGTGATTTCAGGGGAAAACAACGTCGTTTCGATCGAATCGGGATTCACAATGCGGTAACATGAATGGTCCGAGCAGGCTTCAATCAGCGACAGATGTGGTGACAAGTGAAACTGCACACCGCCGATTACACATCGAGCACCGCACGTGGAACAATTGTAGTCCCATTCTTTGGTTTTGTAGTCGAAATACGTGACCATCTCTCGACCCCAATTAGTGATTGGAATGCGATAACCTGATGGAGTCAACAAAAATGCCCGTTCTTCGAACCGATAGTAGCACAACTTCGTTCCGTTCATCATGCATGGATGATTCTGACAGTACTCCGGTGTACCTGTCAGACGGTGCCCGTCACCCATGCAGTGATATTCGTCTTTTTCCGGCTCTTGGATTTGAATATGCAGATGATTCACAACAATCGTGGTGCCATTCAAGACTTCGACTTTTGGCAACACACGTGTGGTTGGCACGTTTGCACAATTTGGACTGGCAGTGACCGAGCAGATATCGAACAACACTGACCGTATTTCCGATTCCGGCAGGGTGTTGTTCTGTCTGCCAGTGTGTTCTCGTCGTGCACATCCTGCAGCCCATGGCGCACAACAATTCGGAACACACACGCCATTGTGTAATTTCGTTTGGTAGGCACAATTGACTTTGGCCCAGCACAGATTCGATCCGTTGCTGTGAATCGCGTAGCCAGATTGAACATAAATACCGGTGTCAGAATGAATGAACTGCAGGTGTTTGAGATCGCCAGCACATTGACCGGGTTGAAGGCGACCGCAGACTGGTGACAAACACAGACACAGTGTCAGTGCCGTCAACAGCGGACTCATTTTTGGCGGATTGAGTCTTGGTGACCTGCGGACTTTTGGTTTCGTTTCGTCTTCGTCTTCTTCCTTCGTTTCCGTTGATTCGTTTTCATTTTCTTCTTCAATCGGCGTCGTTTCGATCGGGTACAACTTGTTGATGGGCCTGTTGACCGTCTTCCCGGTCGGCAGCGACACCGTTGCCGAACGTTCCGCCGAATCACGACTTTGGATCAATTCCTTGATTCTGCCAACGGACCAACCGCGACGTGGCAGAGGATCCTGTTCGATGATCACAACGTGACCTTTTTTCGGCCGCATTTTTGCCAGACCTTTGCCCTGTTTGTGCCGGTACACCATGCGTTCTCGAAGGCTGGCGAGGTACTCGGTGCGCCACATTTTTCGCAGTTTCTCTAACACCGATTGCTTTTGCTGCCAATACTTCGACAGCTCATCAATTGTGGCCGGTTTGGGCTTGTATTCGTCATCGTCGATATCGAAATCAAACCGTGGCATGCCCTGGTGACCGTCAGGCACGAGAAAATCAATTGGACGCAGAATGTGGCAGCTCGCAACAGATTCTTGCACAAACCGATCATTCTTTCATACACACCTCCTTGCCACGGTGAATACGGTGTAATGTACTTCCAACGTATACGTTGTTGGGCACTGAAACGAGCAACATCATCGTCACTGACGATGCTTTTCCATTGTTCCGTCAACAACCGATCAGCCAATTCAAATTGCGGGGCGTGATCACACATGATTAGCTCCGGAACACCGCAGCGAGCGATGAAACGTCGCAACACTTCCAAGAACGATCTCGTGGAGAGGTCCCGTGCCAATTCCAGATGCAGCGCACGAACCACCAAACAAACGAACAACGCCAAATACACCTTGATTACATCACCATGATCATCCTTGATCAAGAACGGACCGCCGTAGTCGAGACCAACCCGCTTGAATGTGGGCGCCATCGTCACGCGCTCCGGGGGTAAAGGTCCGAATAACTCCATTTTGTAGGGACCACCCTTCAGTCGCCGACACAACAAACAATTGTCAATGACACTTTTGACCTGACTTTTACACGCGGTGATCCAGAACCGTTTCCGAATCTGAGCGATGGTTTGCTGTTGTCCGTCATGGAACCGCGATTCGTGAATATGACGAATCAACAACAGCGTAAACGGATCGTCTTTTGGTAGCAGAATTGGTTTTCGTGCCATTTTATCCAGATCCGACTTCATCAGACGACCCTCGCAACGCAACAGTCCCTGCTCATGGAGTTGGATGTTCAACTGCTTCACCAATCGATGACGCTTGCCTCCGACTTTCAGTTCACGCACAACATCGGGATAGTTCAACATTTGGGTGTGGAGGCAGCTGAACCATTCGACGAGCAGCAATTCGCGACCGGAAATCGGACCCTCATCTCGCATGACCGAGTTCACGCTGCGCAACAAATACGAGTGCTCAAACACCGTTGAATCGACTTTGTTCAGAACGATCTTCTTCAAATAACGGAACACAAATACAACCGAACCCAGCAGGTCATCGTATGAGGAAAATCGCGACGGGTCGATCAAGCGAACGACTTTTGGCACTGCGATTTTCACACCGCACATAACAATCGTCTGACGCGTTCGTCGCACTTCACTCTGCGCCTGTTCGATTTCTTTTTCCGTGATCTCGGGCATGTTCACCTCAGGCCATTGCGATTCGTCTTGTCTGAGATATGCTGGCCCTTTCCACCACATGCCCTGCAGATTCGAGAACTCTTCGTATTTCATTGCCCGTGTTGCACAGTCAGCGGCATTGTTTTTGGATTGCACGTAACGAAATGTGCCGGGACTGTTTCTGATGGTTTTCACGCGACGCTCGACAAACACGTTCAATGGCTTCGTTGACTTTAGCCACGACAACACCACTTGCGAGTCGGACCAAAAGAACAATTTCGCGTTTTTGGCCACCTCGACATTCTTGCGGACGAAGTGGGCCTGTTCGACACCGGTTTGCAAAGCCACCAATTCGAGACGCGGTATGATGGACTTCGCTGGTTTCGGTGCCAAACGATTCTTGGCCATGATCAGGTCACAACTGAAACCGCCACAGACCGAGCCCGATCGCAGAAATGAAGCCGCGGCCACCGCATCAATGGAGGCGTCCACAAACGTGTGAAGCTCCAGATCCGTGTCCTTCAATTCAATATGCCGTGGATATTCGAGATTTTTCAGTTTGAGCAATTCGGTTTGAATTGGGAACCACGATTTTGCGTCCTCTTCCGAAATCACATCATCCCATTTGTACTTCTTGACGCACAGACTTTGCACAAACAGTTTGCCGCTCAATGTCAGTGGTGTGGCGTAGCCAAATGGATCGAATAGACTAGCCAACAGGCTTGCTACGTCCCGTCTCGTGAACGGTTCGTCGGGACTCAACAGCATCTTCAGCTCAGCGAATCCCAACATGTCTGTGACAGTGTTCCAGAACGTACCCAATGCCTTGATTCTTTCCGATTTGATCAGATCAACCTTGGGAATGGAATCACGAAACAGTTTAGAGTTGCTTGTCCACTCCCTGATATTCATTTTCAGGCCGTTCTCGAATTTGCCTTTCACCAACGGATACAATTCGATGGCCTCCTCCTCTGATTCAACGCCTGTGACCAAATTGTCAACGTACATTTTGTTCGCCAGATTCCGGATTCGTGGGTCTTTGTCTGTTGACAGTACACGATGTTGCGTGACCTGCAACATCGCTGGCGACGCAATCGTGCCAAACGGAACACGCTTCCATTGTACAATACGAACATTGTTACGCAGAGCAGGCAATTTGGAAACGTCTTTCACCCACAGAAACCGCGGACAGTCTTGATCTTCAATTCGGACTGCTAATTGCAAGAACGCTTGCTTCACATCTGCGACAACAGCGAAACGGTACAACCGAAAGTTCAGCAACAGACCGAGCATATCGGGGAGCAAAATTGGGCCCCGGTGCAAGCAGCAGTTCAAGCTGGTGTTGAATGGTGGACACGTCGAACTTGCGTTGAACACCACACGATACTTGGTAGTGACTTTTGCCAACGTCACCACAATCAACCACGCTAGGTAGTGTTCAGGATGACCGACAGGAATCTCTGGAGCATCACCGATCATTCCCTGCTCCAGGTAATCTTCGAAGATGCCAGATACAATTTTGAGCATGGCTGGGTCGTTGACCAAACGTTTGACTTGCTGGTTCAATATGGCCATCGCCTTTCGAAAATTGGTGCCCAGATTCTTGTGTTTCCAGGGCCATCCAACTTCTGCCCGACCTTCCTCGTTGATGCGAAACGTTTCGTTGAACGCACGCATGAATGCAGCATCGCTTTCTGACTGCATGCTGGCCAAAGTGCCAATATCTTCCATGGCCCAATATTGTTCAATGTCCAATTGCCGTTGTGTAATCGGTGGATTCGCATCGATCACGTTCTTGTCATCGCGCACATGAATGGTGCACCGGTTGGCAACGATTCGACCTGACTTGTTGCTCACCACATTCAACGACACAGGCCCGGTGAGCAAATAGCCGAACATGGACGGAATCAACGACAAACCTGATGGCAATTCCAATTTGCCTGCGTGGAAGTCAATCATAGACCAAAACACATCCGCACCGATCAACACATCTGGGTAACACACCCGACCTGCATATGGCAGATCGTCTGCCAGTTGGTTTTCCATGCTTTTCAGGATTTTCATGTCGTCGTCCGTCAGCTTTGGCTGTTCTGAGGACGTAGACATGTCATCACGCACATAGGCCCGACACGTCACTAATTCACCGTTCAGTCCACGAAGGCCCAGTTTCACACATTTGTTGTGACAACTTTGTGTGGGCTAATGTTGTGACTAGGCAGCATGTGAGCTTAGAACACTCACATGACTGATAACAGCTTGTGAACGCTTATAATGTGTGATCTTACGTTGCATGTTCAGTTGCAGTGCAGCTCGGACTTGTGTATCTTGTGAATGTAAAATGTACATAACTTTCGTCGCGACATGTGGCATAACCTGATCGAGTGAACCTGCGGCAATCGTGAATTGTGAAAAAGAAGTCCAATGTCCCCTTGTAGTGCAGCCGTTTGTTATGCGGTCTGGCACACAATTTTGTACTGCCTGTAGTGCAGTCTGAAAAAAGCACATTTTGTGACGTGCTCTTGAAAATTTGGCCTGAATTTGAATTTCAACATTGAGCTGTCGCGCGAAATTGATCGAATCGTGATTGGGACGTCGTCAATGGCTGGTCGAGAGGGGGAGGAATGATCGTGTCTACTGGCTGCAACTCCTGGAGGGCCGTCTCACCGTCAGTACAATACACACCTACACTGGTCTATCGATCGACAACCAGCCTCTCTCTCCCCCCCCCACCACCAAACAAACAACCAAATCGGACACCCCCCCAACAAAACAAAACAGAAGAAACCAAACAACCAAACACAAAACAAAAAACCAAACGAAACAACCCCCCCCCCCCCACCCCACCCACAAAAAACGAAGAGCACGGGGGGAACCGAGAAAAAGAAAAAAACAAAACAACCCCCCCCCCGGCCCCCCCCCCCCCCCACCCGCCACCCCCAAACACACCCACCCCCGCCCCACTGCCCACTAGACCAAAACCCAACACGACGTCCCGGCTAGGGGAAAGGGGGGCGAGCGGGACACGGGCACCGCCCCGGGGCGGGGGGGGGAAGGGGGCGGCGAGCCCCGCCCCGGACCCCATAATGTGAGGAATATACCAATCTTGTATTTATTGTATCATTATTATTGTATCAGCCGCCAACAACGCAGCGCGCGCACACACATGCACACTGCATTACACCGCACGTTTGGCCTGACTGACTGGTCACTCTGACGCAGTCAGTCAGCATGCACTATGCTGCGCACGCGCGCCTAAGTAAATTAATGCCTTCTCTGTGTTTTCCTTTATTGTATTATTGTATGAAACATCACCCAAGCTTAATAATCGGTTTTTACCCATATACTTGAGGTCAATTAATAAATTTATCAATCACTCGAATTGGATATTCTAACAAATTGGTGAGCCGACGTTCACACACTTCACCGAACAAACAACACAGCAGTCACATCGGCAAATCCTACGCCCGATCAATCCGCCCTCCTCTGTCACTGCGTGGCCTTCGTGGTACTCCGTGGACTTCGTGGTACTCCGTGGACTTCGTGGTACTTCGTGGACTTCGTGGAACTTCGTGGACTTCGTGGTACTCCGTGGACTCCGTGGCTCGCGCGCTTCTCCGTGACACCTGCCCTGATCAGGCATACACGTTCGTACTTCGTGGCTCTTCGTGCAAATTCCTAAGTGGACTCCGCCCCGGCGTCAACCATCGTTGTTCAACAACAACACACGCACCAGCGCCCATCACTCGTCGTTCTCACGAACACTCCCTAAAGCGTCACACGTCCTCACCGACTTTCGAACTCGAAACGCAACCGTCAATCCTCCTCACGTGTTGGTCGAACGAACAATCAACACCAATCAACGCACAACATTCTCTGACCGTGTGCTGTGCCGTCACCTCGCTGTCGTGAGTGCAACAACTGATTTTGGCCCTAAGTAGATTTTTATAACTCATTTAATTGGTCTTTTCTCTATTTTTGCGTGACATTTAAACGTTTCTCGTAACTGCATACTTTGCCGCAGCTCGCGCACAAACATCGTACTGTGTGCATACTTCACACAGTGACCTTGAACAGTTCGGACCGACCACACATTTCCGCCCTGGTTCACACAACCCAGCGCACATAATTCTATAACAACCTTATTCACAACACCGCAGTGCAGTTTTCGCTCACTGCCGTGACCCAACTCCTCCCTATCTAAGAACACATTTCTTGCCGCCAGTTACCGTCTCTCTCTCTCTCTCTGCTCCACATCCGATACTATCAAAACTTTACACATATCGTATTGTAGTACATCTTCTCCTGTCCTATTGCTATCTGACTAATCCATGTGATTACTACAAATTTCGACCACAATAAAAGTATCAACTAAAGCGTCGTCTTAACTGTCACGCACACGACATCCACACACTTCAGCCTATACGGTCAACCTACAAAACTGGTTGGAGATCCCTGCGTTGCCTAACATATAACATCAGTTATACCAGTAACATCTTACTGCACATGCGCACATAATATCGTCCGTTATACAGCACCGGACTCAAACTCAACACTGCTGCATGTTGTGATCATTTATAGTCGTTGTCCGCCCCACTTACGTTCACGTGACGTGCCCACTCAGCTGTCCGTCTGATTGTGTTCGTCATTGATCACTTGTAAAGTTTCAGATCTTCCACACCGACTTATTGAGTTTACCGTACAAGCAGCATCTGTTATCCTCTGTTGACTTTCAAACTTTAATTTCAGTCAACGAAACACTAAAAGAACGCAGCACTCTCTCCCTAATAACATAACTTAACTCAGGCCCGCCTCTGTTTCAAATTACTTTAACACTCAACTTCTTTCGCTACACTAACATCAAAGCACAATGACCGATTCCGAGCCGCCGTCACAAAGGGTCATATACCCAAAGGCCGAGCCCCCCGTCTGGGATGGCAAAACGTCCATCGAAGACTTTCTCACGATATTCGATCGATGCGGAAATGCTTCTAACTGGACGGATGAGATCCGCTGGCGAAATCTCCCACGATTCATACCGGTCGCCTACGCAACGGCGTTCATCCACAATCAACCGCTGGAGATACAGACGAGCTGGCCACGCCTCAAAGAACACCTGCTGTCCGTGTTCTCGAACGCGCAGGAACCACTCTACGCGGAGATACAATTGGCCAACATCAAACTACAGCCGAACGAGTCCGTCGACTCGTACTACACCCGACTAATCGCGCTGGCCAGCAAGGCTTACCCGAACAAGACATCAGAAGAGGTCGACTCCGAATTGTCCAGTCTGTTCCTGCTCGGCTTGCCAAAACGATATCAGGACAAACTCCACCTGCTGCTACTTCAGGACAAGCAACCAAAATCTGCCAAGGTCTGCTGGAGACTCAGCAGGCAGCTATTCGACTGGGAGCAGTTTCAAAGCGACGACAGCCTACCAACCAACGTCGCATCAGTGATTCGATCCGGTCGAGCTCAACCATCCCGACAACAAACCAACCCGATACCTCGTCGACGCAACACCGACCACGATCTCGCGAACGCGATTCGAGAACTCACAATGACACCCCAGAGGACGTACGATGACCGAAAGTGTTATCGATGTAACGATTACGGGCATATTGGCAAACTTTGCCCACAATTTGGCGATCAACAAACCCCAGGCTATCACCAAGACCTTGGTCAATCAAGCATGCGTCCGATCCGTGGCCGATCGCTTCATCATCGTCCCGGCAACGCCCAACCACGTCAATACAACAACGACCCACGCACACGTTGGCAATCGAATCCGCCCAACTCGCCACGTGAACCACCTCGTCAACCGTACCACAACAACGGCCATTACAACGCCAACGCCACGCAACACCATCGTGGAGGTTTCCGTGGATATCAACGTTCACCACGTGGCTTCCATCAACAACGCGGTCGTTTCATTCCCGGCACTGGAATGTCACGTGGCCACTATCGGAACGTCAACGCAGTTGCCGTCAGTCATCGCCAGCCAGCTTCGGACGACTACAATGAGAACGCAACCAACGACGGACGCCGTTATGATGAATACGACAACCACGACGACGATTACGGTTACTACGATCAATACTATTCCGACAACGACGGTTCACACTTCAATTCGTACTACAACAGCGCGGAAGAACAACACGAAGCCGACTATAACTCTTCTCATGACAACGACTACTTTCAACCGAACTACGACGACTACAACAACGCCCAAGATCAAGCTGAAGAAGCGGCACCATCGAGCAATCAGCCGGGCACTTCTGCATCGTCATCAAACAGCGGTCACAAAGGAGCTCCTCACATGATGCCGTTTATCTACCTGGCTGCCATTTGTGCACTGATCTGTTCGGCCCCGATCGCAGCAGCCAACGTCATCTGCTCGCATGACATCGCCACGCGACTACCACCACTACCGTTACCACTGAATTGTCCGCCCCCGTTCAACGAGAACTACACGACCAAGGTTCACTATGAACCCATGTACATGAGGATATTTCGCTATCAGCCGAAAAACAGCTTCATGATCCCGGGCACAGCATGTCATAAGTTTCGATATCGCAACTCGACACCATTCGATGTGCTTCAACTAACCTACGCCAACCAACATCAGGTGGAATTTATGCCAGTCACGCTCACCGAGTGCGAACACGCCTGGCATACCCGATATCCTAACGGTACGCAACATAAGCACACCGGCTCAACATTTTTCGACAAGAACGACGACGGCACAATCATCGCTCATTCCCCTTGGACACTCAACTACACCGATGACCAAACAATGACGTCACCAACATATAATGTCCAACACTGCTATCCACACAAGGTCCACTGCGGCATTCAAAACCCGCCAACCATGCTCATGTGGGAGAAGCCGATTGACTTCAAGAAGTTATACTCTGGCTGCGCTCCCAACGTCGATAGCATGTTCCTGGAGAAAAGAGGACATGACATGATTGGGATTGTCGATAATCGTCGAACGATGTTCATATCAAGTCACGGAGAACACCTGATCGCATTGTCACCAAAACCCGAACATTTCGAACCACGAACATGCTCTCGTGCTGATGATTTCGAATGGTATCAAATTGCTCAGCACACATTTGCGGCTCTCGTTTCCGAAACATTCGACCAAACAAAACTACATCAAACCTTGAACAAGGAAACCGCACAAGTCTCGCTGGCCATCTCAATGCACCAGGTCTGCAAACAACAGCGTCTGCGTTTTTCGTCACCCGCTTCTCCGCGAGCAAACAAAACCGTCAATCACCGCTGGTTCCATCGAAATGCGCCCAGCCTGACGCCAGTCACCATCACGCAATCGAGCTTTGCTTCCACTGATTCCAGCACCAGCCTCACGCCTGCCGCTACGTCACACACCACGGCTG
>JASAMV010001334.1:0-82608 GCA_030248065.1 Rhynchonema sp. JSB1_4
GGATCGGCAGCCGCGTCAAATACAGGCTATAATTGGATTACGGCAGAAAAATGATCACATTCAAAAGTAATTCATGTATACATTGGAACTTCAAAGCGGCCTTACAGATCCTCTAGATAGAACCTCTCAGTCCCCAACTAGCCGTTAACCTACATAGAAATAACTGGTTTTAGTGAGTGAATATGCTGGTCCCGATCGATTCACTATCTGGAGGTGGGATCTCAATAAAAGCACTTTGAATTCATGAGTTCAAATCGTAGCATCATAGGTGCCCCGTTAATCACAATTCCTTAATTTCCACGTCTTCGTCTTGTGGGTGTGTCATGATGTAACTGATTTGCACGTCCTTTTTCTGGCCCGGTACCAATTCCACGTCGTATTCCAGCACGTTGTCCGTGTTGAGACGGTACGGCGCTTTGTCACCGCCTTTGCTCATGTCAGGTTTGGTGATCGTAATCTGTAAAAAAAATTATTTAGTTTGACACTGGTCGACAACCTAAAAACCAAACAACAATGCCAACACCTTCAGCTTGTCCTCCGAGCTCTGCGGTATCGCCTGCAACACACGCAGGTTGACCGCATCCCCACGCGTGTTGTTGACGCTGATCTCGTGCTCGATTGTAGTCGTGGTCGTTTTGGACAGCAGACCTGGTTTTAAACTTTGGGAAGGTATAATACAAGGGAAAATTTTAACGGCAAACATATTTTGCTGAATGTACACCTTGATCTTTATGGAATTTCTTAGCCGGTTTGCACTCAATTTTTACCGCCATGTCGGCGCCCATGGAACATGTGAATTCCTCACGTGGACCGACTGCTTTCATTGTGCCCTGGAACAGAAGGTTTAAATGCTTACGAGTATAACCAAGTCCAACTCAGGCCCAGTACCTTCGATATGAAATTGTTATCGAGGAATACACTGGTATCGCCCTCCAACAGTGGGTACATACTCGTGTTGACCACCTTTGCCTTCATGTACGCCACGGTGGACTGCGATGGCACGGTCACATGTTCGAACGTTGGGGTCAAATGGATCACTGTGATGTTCACCTGATGTTTCAAGAAAAAAATTGAACGGGACTGCAATTCTGAGAGTGCTTGTGATTGCCCCTTGTGTTTGGTGTTGTCGGATGGGATCGTTGTGCTTCGATTGATTTTGAATGTTGTCGCGATCACTTGTTGCGATACCTGCAACAAATAGTAGTGACCTGAAAGTGTACGTATTGCACGCAGAAAACCTCGCCAACTTCCCTCAACCTCACCGTTGCAGCCGTGTGTTCCATCGGTTCTTTCTCGCCTGCTTGATCACTTTTCCACTTTTTTGCTTTCCGTTCCCCTTTCTTTTCGTGACTTTCCACGGCATACAATGTGCAATACCCTGGATCTGCACCGACTGTGAAAACGCGAGCACGACTGCCGAAGCCGGCGCGCAACGGTTTCGGTTCGGGCACCTATGAATAAAGGTATGGGTTTCTTTAAAAAAACCTTTGTTTTAATGAAAAAATGGCCAAATTTAGACTCACCTGACCACCAATGCTCGGTCGGGCGGTGCTCAGCGTCAATTCAGCATTGTTCCAATCCTCGCCCGTGTTCTGATAAATTGACGCGTCGTAGTGAACCTGATAATCATGCAAAGTTTGCAATCTTGCATTTTGTCGTGAAGGAAAGCAAACCTGCATAATCCTCTGTTTATTCACGGTTTTCACTCTGAGATCGTAGTGCGGCGTCCAACCACATTTGAGCACCACATACGACAAATCGAGTTGCACTTCGCCCGATGTCTTGGCGTCAAGAATGATGTTGACCTCGCTGGAAATATTGCAGGTTTTTTTTTCAAAAAACTTAATTCTAAAAAAATATTTCAGCAAAACCAACCGCACACTCGTGTCAGCACCACAATTCTTCATGTTAGCTGTAATCGCACTGATCTGGTGATGCTTGGTCTTCAATAGCTCCTGCATGTTCCGCTCTCTGAACTTGACTTCTTTGTATTTGTCCAGCCAATCGGTCAGAAAGTCATCAACCTTGTCCAATGACACCAGCAGATCCAACGCATTGATTCGAGACTAAAACTGACGATAATAATTTTTTTCAATATAAGTGCAAAAATTATACTGAGCAGAACGTGTACCTTTGGTATGCCGTCAGCTGAATCCCCACCGCCTTTGCCGATCTGTTCAGCTACACCCACCAGAACTTTCGCTTGTGTCTCGATACCACACTTTTCGTCAATCAACTGGAATTCGATCAATTTGAAATGAACAAATCAATGCGATCGATCAACGGAATGATCACCTGTTTCGCTTCGGCTTCCAATACGTTCAGTTGTGTTTGCGATTCTTTCTTTCGTTTGTCCACGGTCGCTTCATCTGGGGTCACCGATCGTTCCGTGTATTGCACTTCGCAGATTGTGGCTGTGGAGATAATAATTGTTTGAAATGTCAATTGAGAACAATGTCATATAAACCGGCAACATGTGAAGCATCAGCCAACCGGCGCCACGTCCGTCGACACGAACCGATGTTTTATCGAGAGTCAATGGCAGGGCGCGTATCACCAACTCGCATTGACCGGCCTGCAGATTTTCATATCAGAAAACGAAAACCAGATAATCGAGAACTTTAGTCGTGCCCATTATCTGGACACAGGACCCCTAGTGATAAAAAGGCACAGCAATGCCCCTTTTTGAATTCCCGTTTCGACCTGCTTTCACAGACAGGCGGAGTATCAGGTCATCGTCAGTGCGAACGTTTCAAATGGTCGCGTGGCTCCAAAAAACGTTCCATAAATTTACCGAACATGCAGATTAATGATTTCCCACCTTCACATTTGTTTTTATCAACCGTTTCACTTCAGCTCGATCGTTGTACACGGTGACGGACTTGCACGGCAATTTCGGTGATTCGAATTCTTGTTTTTGTGCCACACTTGTTGTGCTGCTGGTGGACTTTCTCAAAGATGCGGTCATTATGACTTGATGGGATCCCTGACTTGATATCGCTTCTTGCTATTTCTGTTTGATTTCCCTAAGTTTCGAATTCTGTTGTAAGACGTTTGAATGCCAGTGGGCAGGGTTGTTTCAAAAAAAAAGTGGTCAATTAAAAAATTTTTTTTTAAAAAAAAAATTTTTTTTTTTGAAACTCAGATTTTGCTTTTTTTTAATAAAAAAAAGTTGCCCAAAATGGGCTAAAATGTCCAAAAATGGCCTTTTTCGAGGCAAAAAATTGGCACTTTTTTTCTGTGGACGAGACAATTTTTCCAAAATCGCGCCTGCGGCGCCCTGTATTGTCCCCAAATCCGTACAGGGATGCGCGGGGCTGGTCTTTTGTAGTGATGTGGCACCGATAATGTACTACTACATGCTACTACACATGTATATATGCAGGTCTGGTGCAAAACCGGGCGCGCAAAGTCGATCTGACGCGCAAGATTTGGGCTGTAATCGATATTTTGATCGTCGTATATCAGATATACGGCATTAGATGCATTAAAATACGTTGTACGGCATGCTACAATACATCAGAGTAACATCGTTAGTGAACATCAACCTCAGACTGGTCGGAGACCATGGTATCTGCACAATACTACCGGGTGTCACCACACAAGTTCGGTCTGAGGCGAAAATTTTTCAATTTTTGAAAAATATGTTGTATCGATTTCATTTATCCTGAAACGTCGTTTGCAACACTTTTTCTAATAAAAAAATTTTTCGTCAAAAAAAAATCAAAAAAAAAATTTTTTTTTTAAAAAAAAAGCTCGTTAATAAAAAAAATTTTTTTTTTCAACCCTGCCAGTGGGTATAAGTGTGTGTGTGTGTGATGAGTGCATTGAAACTGAGCTCTGCTCAGATCCCCAAGTCTTCAACATTGAATAATCTGTCACATGATCGTGCAAACAAAGTTCGGGTGACGAAAGCGAACTCACTCTGGCACATCAGAACGAGTCACATACTAGACGTCTGGGACGTATACTGGCTGGTGGTCCCCCATTAAAGCATTATGTCATGTCATCCATGTCATGTCATGTCATGTTAAAGCATTGTCATCAAACGAGTAAAAATTGAGTCGCAGCGGTGAAATGCGACCAACAACTCCATACCTTTCAGAACTGCGTTTTGTGCAGAAAACAGTCCGTGTATCTCTTGAATTTGGTTCAGTTTCACAGCTGGCCTGGTTTGCAATTGTGCAAAGAATTGTGTGCCATGTGTAAAGTTCGAACGATGTGGACTCTGTTTGGGGTGAGGAAAATTTCTTATCAATCTCAAACACTCATTCACGTGTCTGGGCTTTTTTAGTATTGCTGTTTTTAATTTCAGGTCACCCTAACCGTCCCCATGATTCTCTGCCGATTCGGAAGACGCTGTGACCCACATGACCAGTGCTACCGACGGGTGTATGACCAGTTTGGACGAAAACGCGCCACGTGGAACAACAAAGACGTGTTCACGTGCATTTGTATGTTTGTTCCAATCTTCCTGGCTGTTAAGCTTCGGCTGTCGCTACGTACACGCTTGGAATATTCAAAAAGTATTGGCCTGTTCTGATGTCGTTGTCGGATATGCCCAAACCGCAGGCGCGATGCTGATGTTGATGCAGCCAAAACACCATTACTCACCCACCTGTTGTATTGATACCATCGTTTCATTCCATTGCGCTTGTTTTCGGCTAATTTTTTAGCCCGTCGACATCATACACACTTTGCACCGCGGCCAGTCTATTTTTCGGTCACATGCGACTACTTGCATTGACGACAATAGAATTAGCCAAAATGTACTGATCTCTACTTTCAGCGTGTGCGGTTGCCGGATGGCGAGCTACTGTCGAAAGTTGGGTGTGTGCAGAATTGTGCGCAATCAAAACAACGATCATGTGATGCCTCTGGACATTGGTGGCAGATTCGTGGCACCATAATCGATGAAATGTTAATGTGTGATTCTACACCAATTTGCTTTCATAAACAGACAAACTGCTATAAGAAATCAAGTTTTATTCAGCAAGATTAAGCATTTTAGCACACTGATTCGATGAAACTTAGATTTTTAACACCACAGTCTAACACCATTTTGTAACCCTTTCATGCCAATAAAGCAATTTAACGCCAAAATGCCCAAACAAAAAAAGTTGAGACTTACATATAAGAAATAATCAGATCAGATCACAATAGCAATTTGGAAGCAGCGTTGGTAACAGTGCAGAGGATAACGTTGTGGAGAAAACTGTCCTGGCCCGTTGGAAATAAAAAAAGGTGGATCGGTTTAGATGTTTTATTTCAATTGGCCGGATTCAACGTCAATCAATCAGTTTTGCTGTGTTCGGCCAATGCCGCCAGTCGTTCCTCACAGAATCGCACTATGCGCGCACAACGTTGCGCAATCTCTTCGTTTGGATGGTATCGCAGCAGTTTGCAACGTCGATGCAGCTCCGTCACACCTGACATTGTGCAATGTAATGTTTCAAAGTGTGGTTGCGGAACAGATTGTTATACAGTAACCGAATTTTTTGTAGTGCCATGGACTTGGGCCCGACACCTTCAAATGAAAAATGTTCAACAGGCAGTGCTAATGAGCACGTATCCAGCAGTGTCTGGGCTGAGGTTGACTTGCGCCTCTGAATCCATAGTTAGGTCAGGCCGAAGCCTGGGGTACGAGCCCATCTAGTACCCGCTAGACTACTAGACAGAGTATTGACGGAATAGAGGACCAAACTGTCTATTACTACTGACTCATAACTGACAATTGCTCTGATAAGGGTCACAATAAAGGGAGTGTGTAGACTGTCGACAACAACAAACGCACCCACAAGTCCGGTGACAGCAAAGTAGACAGTCTGTGGTTCAGTCAGCAGCGTGTCGGGTCGCATTGCTCGGATGTGCACCCATTCGATGGCAAGCGTGTCGATTTCAGCACACAAATTCACAATAAAAGTAGCTGATCGCACAATGATGTCTTCGGCGTGGCGATGGTCGAGTAAAGCGTGCAGACCCGGCGGAGACTGGAATCAGCCGAATATAATACTATGAAAGAGAAAATACAATGGTCAACTATGTACCTAGACTCGGATATGGGGTCTGTCTCGGACTTCGCTTGTAGAAGCGTACTCAGAATTTTTCGATTACATCAGCGTAAAACGTGTATAATGTACATATCTTATCAGTTATTTTTACTTCGGTCAAATGTTTGATCTACCGCGGGAAAATTTAGGGATTATGCAGGTAAATCAGAATCGAAGTCCGAGAGAGACACCCCAGGCCGACCAACAAACCTTAGCAGCCAATAAATACGGAATGAGATCGGGATGACATGAGAAGTTGATGAGAAGACGCAGCGGTGTCAGATTGACCTTTCCGTTTGACCAGATCCTGAACGAGACAACAAGCTTGCAGAACACCCCCGAGACCCGAACTAGTGTAGCACCCACCTTGTGTACATGGAAGTGACCACCTTCGCGTAGTAGAGCACCTGCTCAGGCTGAATGCACGTACTCAGATTGCACAATGTCTGTGCACAAACGGTCTTCTCCATTTCGGTGGTTGCGATCACGACACGGTCACAAAGTGGCGGCACGCAGTCCTATGTATGCGAAAACGAACATTTGGGTTTGGCCATGTTATGATCAAAACTACGCAGGTATCAGGCTTGGTGATCGATCTGGTCTGGATCCAATCCTGATCACGTGACTTTTTCATCAGTGACAAGTCCAGATTTACCTTAAAAATCCCACGAGAAGCGTAAATATTTTTTCTCAGAAGTTTGATTTCACGCTAATTGAAATAGACGTCGTCACACCTAGAGATCTTAAAATAACCGTTGCAAACAAAAGGCACGTGACCGACGACAAAGACAGGATCGGACTTGTCACAAACTGTCGTACCAAAACAGCGAGTGCACTGCACCCAACCTGTAGAAGATGTTGATTCTTGTCACTGACAGCCATGTTTCCAATCGCCTGTGCCAACATGATACGTGTCGATGTGGTGGCATTGGCCTGATCGTTCATCAATGCACGCAATTGGGTGATGCAACCGTGCTCACGTAGTAGATCCTGTCAACCATTGGTATGATTAGATTGTGGGACCATGACAGTTTTACTAGTTGGCTAGAGAACTCGGTGATCGTAATCGGTCATGTTCTGATCAGACGCACACATTCCACCGATGGTTAGCAACCCCAAATGAACGTGCACCAGTCTGTGCAGAACAGCTTGCATCAACCACTTTACAATAAGCCAAGATAGCCAACCTGATTAGTAGCGAACGCAGCGAGATTGCCAATAGCAGTCAGTGCTTTGATCTGAGTTTCATCCGAACTCCTCAATTCCAGCGCGAGCACCAAGCATTTGGCTTCATCGACATCAAGCAGTTTCGATGCGCCATAAAGGCGATCGATCATGTCTGACACACTGCGTTCAAATTCGGCACCGCTGAAACCCTGAAATTGAAAGGCCAACGTGTGGTGTTGGTGCCATGCACTTGTGAAACAAGGGTTCGCTTGTCACCGTAACAACCGTCCCTCACGACAGAATGGTCGACGGCATCAAGCTTGGTCATCAGATCGGTCGGTGTCGGCCTTTTCGAGATTTAGGGCATGTGGTAAATTCGACCAGCGCAAAACGGTCGGAATCACAGCCTTTCATGTCATCAACACAGATCCGACCCGGTCATGAGGTTTGTAACCAATCAGCTAAATAAGTTGAAATCCAGTGAAACATCACCTGCACATCAGCGAACATATCCAGTTTGTGACTGACGTGCGTCGAGCTGTCTGTGGTGTGCGAGGTGCTTTCTGGGTTCGATGACCGCGGCGAACTGGTCGCGGTGTCCGCGTCATTGTGATGTTGTCCATCTTGATGATCAGGGTGCATTATAGGGTCGGCCGAGGCCGATGGCGCCAATAAATGGGCATCGGGTGATTCGCACGGAGATTGGCGTTGTGTCTGATGTTGACGAAGTTTCTCCTCCTGTAAGGGACGATTGCAAATCTAGATTAACAAAAGGAAAATATGGTTTCGCAGTTCTATCGTGCAGTTCCCCGCCACTTTCAGACGTCGTCATATACCTCTACTGTCAAGGCGTGTTTGATGTCTCAGATTCAGCTATTGGCAGTTATAATGGTTGTATCGGGAATTGGATCCGTCTTGGTACATACGACATATGTACATATACATATGCTACGGTTGGTCGAACGAAAAATCAATGTTCATCGCCCTCGCACCTGATATCGTCTAATGAGTGCCAGTTGCATGGCATCAACACTCGGATTGACCGTGATGCGCCAGGGTTGTGGCTGTCTGGTGGTGGGTCGTTGTGCTGGTGGTTGACGTTTCGGTGATGTTTCATTCTGTGGCACCGCCTGCCAACCGCCACTCAGTCGGGGCGGCGCGATCTCAACCACATAATTGCCGTTCGACGCTGACTGACCCATCGATGAATCGGAATCAGAGAAATCGGCTAAAAACATACTGGAAAATTTGAACATTTTGCTTGAAAAATACTCGATCAGCTGAGCTACACTTTTTGCCAGACCAGTTGTAACACAAACGCAGGCCAGCGTGTGTGTTTGTCTATCATCTGAGACGAACAAGCTGTTAACTGTGAAGGTATACCTAGCGACACGTACGTACACACACCTGCTGCAGGTTATCTGACACACAAATGTGTACTTTGGGACGGCTATGTTTACGGGCACGAAGAGAGCAATGGAATTGTGTACCCATATGCCCGGCCTGTTGGTATCAATGAGCGCACGTGTGTGCTTCTGAACACTAGTATGTAGCTGATGATAACATACAGTATGTACGTACAGTTGTATGGGAGAGGAATTGCTCCTGATGCTCATGTACAGAAACCTGTCTGTGCCTGGTAGTTCAACAGCAGCGGTAAAATTTGCCTTTTGAAATCAGGTTCATGGACAGCCTGCTCAGAAATGACGGCACTGAGCACTCACAAAGCCGTGTGCGTACATCATGCTGCATGTATGTATGTAAAATACATGTCTATTGCACACGAACAAACAGTAAACAGGCTGGCATGTACGCAGCTAAACCAGTTGGGAGCGCCAGCCATAGAGCTCAGCTCATAATATCAGTGCACCAGGGATACAGAACGCATGACAACAAGCCGAACCAAGCCTGGTCGGGGCAGAAAGGGGCATCAAAATGGCCAAATATAGCGCATAAGCAGACACAGCAAGCGAATATTTGATAAACACAAGCAAGCAGATGCCACGCGGCGACCTCGAAGCGATTCTTCCTTGGGTGCCAATTAGCCGCCTCTCGCCAAAACGTCTCCCCTCAGCGCCGGGTACCGAATAATCGGATACTACAAGAAGGAAGGGGCTCAAGACCGATCATTAGTCCGAAAATGGATCACACTCTCGTGATGCTGTGCTACGGCGACACGTGATCCTGCGAACGAATGGGCGTCAGAGCTGGGGGCTCCTTGAACCCTCTTGTATCCATCAGCATATACAAATCTTGCATAATATTCAAAACAAGATGACAAAGACGAAGAGTAAAATAAGCGAGCACTCATTCTACACCACAATCCAACAACCGCAGTACACCGATAAACAATCTAACATCAAACAGAGAATGATCGTAATCATCGTGAGTTCAGTCGAATGGATCCGTCAGAGCTGCGGTAAATCTTTCAAACCAAAGGCCACAGCAGATATGGTCGTGGAAGTTTTATGTGAGTGCCGGAATGTCCCTCAAGTCCCGAACAAAATTGCGGGAATCTCTGAGATATATAGATATATAGATAGATAGATATATAGATTTCATTTAAAATAAGCTCTGATACGGGAGATTCTGAGATTTTATGTTTAAAAATGCGTGATATCCCGCATTTATCAAGACGATTTTGCGGAGAAGTGCCGCATGTATTTTATTATCAGGTTTCCTGCGAGCTTGTGTTTGTTGTAATGTAGCTAAAAAAGTTATTTGAACTTCCACTCATACCACAAATCAAGCAGCATGATTTGCAGCCAGCTGCTTGTCACTACCCTAGCGCAACAGCAGGAGAGCATGACTCGTCGCGATGATGCAAGTAGCCAGATCACAGTAGTACATATATGTACCGTACGGTACATCTAATAGGCCACTGCGGAACAGTACGCTTTCAAATCTTGTAGGTACAGAAACGGCAGACTCACACAGCTTAGACACTGGCCGTACCCGAGAACGTGCTTACAGTAAGTGGCAAGTACAAGGCAGTCAGCCGGGTAATCATGGTGCATCCCTTCCTGCATGTTTGTGGCACACGCACAAACAGGACCGTGGCACAAAATGTGCTTAGCACGCTCTTGTCGTCATTTGCTTTGAAAAATAGCGCCCGAAGCATGGTTGAAAAGGGCGAAAAAGTGAGAATAAAAAAGTTTTTTGTGTGCTTGGGAAACATACATGTATGTACATGGATGACCTAGTTCAATTGGCATGCTTCATTGAAGACAGAATGGAAAAAATATTTCGAAACCATCAAACCTAATGGAACCTACTGCACTAGGAGGCTTCGGCTACCCGGAATCAGTCGCAGAAAAAACAGCGCCGCGGACAACATCTAAAAGAGCTACAGTGGCAGATTGACAAAATTAGACGAACTCAGCCATGCGACATGAACAAAAAAGCAACATGTACCTATACATATATATACATATTGTACCTTATTGGTAAAGGACACGGGACTGTATTGAAATATACTGTGTACCTATAGGTACGGGTATCAGTAGGAGTTCTGCATCAGTAAATATGCGTGCAAATCCACAGTTCGTCCGGACGGAATTAGTGGCTTCGTCACGGTAATGTTGCAAAATAACGAAGCTCATCGACATGAGCTAAATGCATAATATTCGTGAAAAACGTCTCCGTGAGACGAACTGGTACCATTTTGTACATATATACTTCACCAGAGTATTAATAACAGAACCTTTTGCAACAGCTCCTGGATTGGCACACCAGAAATGTGGCTAAATTAGAATATTCCATTGCTCGTCACAAAAATGATCGTAAAACATTGGTTCTGATATCAGCAGCGCATTAGGTTCTTGTTCCGTTCCCCTACTAAACAGGCACAAATGTTGCGCATGCAGTTTACAGGACATGGGCCTGGGCGTGCTTCCTGTAAACCAAAAGTGTTTTTGGGAGGAAGAAAGAAACGGCGAATGCATGATAAGGAGACAGCAATTCGCTCAGACAAAGACACCAGAGCGAAGCTCATTGGTTGTCCTAGAGACATACATAATTTGTGCTCCCCCTTGTGCCATGCATTCCGTTGTGTCACGAACATTGAGATGTATTGGTGGTTAGTTGAAACCAATTTGCGTGCGCGCTCTCCCATCAGCATGCAGATGTGAACGCTGAATGTCCACGACATCGACACCAAATGTGCCTGTCTGTTCAGGGGATGCCCGGATGAAGGGATGGTTCCGGTTTCGGACAGGGACCCGCGCCGCAGACTGGGATGATCGTTTGCGAAGATGTTGATTATTTGCGCAGCAACCCTGTGTGGTCCTGGTATGGGCTGATACCAAAAAGCGCACCACATGCTGTGCTTGGTGGTGGTTCTGGGGCAGGAAAGCTATAAGAACTACGAGCTTTCAAGACAACAATGACGGAAATGCAGTGGGCTGGTGCAAAGGACACATATCAGTATCCATAAAACAGCAAGCCGCACCCACACACACACAGTCTCTGTGTCGCTTTCGCTGTGTGTTCTCCGCTCTCTTGTAATAACCCTCGAGCTAAATTGATTTCCTTCGTCTTTTTTTGCTCTGCTCTCATGTGCCGCCGACCAGAAACACTGCACCACGTGGAGAATGGGAGAAAAGTGGGGCAGTCGGGGGCTTTGAGCGGATTGAAAATGGAAAACAGCAGAACCAACCCAGCCCAACTAAAGCATAAAGTTTATTGCCGCAACCCCGCCCTTCCCACATAACCAAACTTCAAGTTGGTGAGTTCTGGCAGGCAAATTAAGCACGCACACAATCCGTGAAAGCTTGATGATAATATGATCCTGTGCGTTAAACGGGTTAGAAGAGAGTTTGACAAGAAGACTTTCATTCGCTGAATAAATCAAATTATACAGTGAGAAAATGTAATGAAGTGTTACTGCTGTAATAATTTAGCTAAAATTGATTTCTTCCTACGCAAGAGGCTTCACAAACACTTCCGCCTGGGTGTCATTATAGGTACTACTTTGCATTGAGCATGAGAAGGAAGGTTTCTCATACAGATGGTAATCCAAGAGTTGACGAAAGCTGCAACTGAGCTGGTGGCAAGCATATTTCACGCACGTTATGCTCATGAAAAATAGCCAAAATCGGCAGCATACATATATAAATTTCCGGGTTACTTTTCGACAAGCATCGGACAAGCTGGCAGATCACAATTCCAGCGTGTGCCCAAAAGACGAATGAGCGCGCAAGAGTTTTGAAACAAACCAGACGGAAAGCAACTGTTTGACTGCTGATTCTTCAACTTGTTGCACCAAAAGAGTCTTGTTCAAGTGCCATAAAATCGTGATCAGGAATTTGGGAACCAAACTTTGCGACAAAACCGAATGTCGATGTGCAATGCGAATCCACACACACACACCGGCACACTCAATTTTAGGGCGTGACCGTTCCCCAGAGGGATACATGTGGGGCACATTGATGGGGCTTGGTTTGTATCGTTAATCGGCGATATCCACGTCAGTGCGTTAAGGGCACCCAACTAAACAACGGATGTGGCCGGTGCAGTGACTATCCACTCTCTTTCTTTCAATCCCCCAATCGGGAACCACACAGACGAACGCACAAACAGCAGACGATGTGCGAAAATCACGCTCGGACATCTGTGAGCTGTTGTGCGGTTACCAAGAATGTCGAAACTCGTCAAGACCAGCTGGTTCTTGGGAACCGTTAAGTGCCTGCCATCAGTTTCATATACGGCTGTGTGCTCAACTTTTCATCAGCCAAAGTATCAGAGAGATAAAGCCAAGTGACATTTCACTGCAGTTGACTGGCTTTTCAAAACTGCATAAGCACCACATAGATCACTCATCCAAAAGTGTTAGCGTAATGCACAACCAAATGACTTCTTGTATACGATTTTACGAGCGAAACCGAAGCTCTTGGAACAATTTCCGTCGAAGAAAAAAAACGTTAACGTTAAAAGAGGATGCCAAAGTTTGTGGCCTGCACCTTTATTCGAATTGGCAAATGTGATCTCGAGCGAATCCCCATGATAATATTGTTAAGCAACCAGTTTAGGCTAACATTACAGTGGTCAACTCAAGTGGTGAAATTACTTAGTCAACTCACAACAGCCAGAAGTGACCACGAGAAATTATACATGGCATTCGGTTGACGACTCTACAAAGTGAGTTGACGAAGCGATTTGACCACTTGAGTTGACCACTGTAACATGAGCCAGTTTATCCGATCGTCATAATTACTGTTGGACATGGCCATAATTAGCTTGTCATCTGAATGCAATACACGCATACAATACACAATACACGCTGATTTAAAAATAGACCGAAGAAGCAAGCAGCAACAGAAAAATGGAATAAAATATTAGGAAATGTTCTCGATTCTCGAAGATAGTTGGTTTAAGATAAGATGGAATCTATCAAAGTGCATGTGGTGGTGAGCTGAATTCCAAGCAGCTGCTTTCTTTCAAGGAAATGGTATCGATTTCAAACGAAAGCAAAGCAAACAAACGCGTGCATACAAACGAAACGAGGAAACAGACTTTTATGGTTGAAAATTGGGCTTTCAGATGATAAGGTTTATGAGAGTCGTGGGAATTTGCGTCTTTAGTCTGCAACGTCCGAGTTTGGATGAATTTGCAAGGCGGAACCTGTGTGATGTTGGGGCCCATTCTGCAAATCATATGTCGTTATTTTGGCTGCTGGTTAACGGACAGTCGAACGACGTCACCAGCAAATCTGTAGGACTAACTAACTCAAGTTTATGGTTCTGAGGCTGAACTGAGTACTTTGATTTCATCTCAAACGGGTTCACCATCGGGGGCAATTTAGCTAACGATCTCAGAAGAAATGCGAACAGGTCACCGATAGAAGGCCGTCATTTGACCAAACTCATAAGGAGTAAACTTGGAACCTTGAAACGAGAAAAAGAACGAGTCGTATTGTAGACACAACTCGTTTGCAAAATCAAATAAACCAATTAATGTGGTACCACAGCGGGAATCGGATTATTGCTTTTCAACTCGGGGACCAGGTACATATACCTAACCCTGTCCAATGCTTAAAAAAACAAGGCAATTTTTTTAAAAAATTTAATAACGTTGCGATAGAGCAGAGCCAACAGTTGTACCATTTTTACTTTCTATTACATTTAAAAATAACCATTGCTGCTATGGTAAAAACGTACGTTAGCGAACTATACACCTTCAAAAATCGATCGTGCAAAATCGGAAATTGAATAAAAATATAGATGCCGCACAACATGAGCGGAAATTGAACTTTTTTGCCCATCACGTGCATTCTGCTACAGTACCAGCCAGCGACAATCTGTGGCTCACGAGCACGAGACTGCGGAGACTCCACGCAAAACATGCAAGGTCAAGGGTGCATCCGACGAGTTTGCAGGCTCGTGGGTCTGCGCTTGTGATCTTTTTAGTGCATTCCGCATGTGGAGCGGAGCCTGCAGGCCAGGCCTCAAACAACCAAAAATTGCAGCTGGTACTGTAGGTAGTGGCAACTTGGGTGGGTGTCTTGAACATTATGAGTTTTGGTTCAAAATCAAGCCCAACGTGTACTTGTTATAGGTCAGGTTACATGCGCACCTACCTTCAATGCATCACAGTGCCGCTATATCACTGCAGTAACAACACAATTGAACAACAATATTTTGAAATGTTCTGTTGGGCTTAAAAGTGGAATACCTACTTTTCGTCCTGACACTCGTTTTTATACAGCGTTTGCCCGTTATGGAAAGCCAGGACTTAAAACAGAACGAAACAATCACATGCAAAAATGTCATAAACAACCGACTCAACAGGTTCTATCTGCGCACGTGTGGCATACTGTATGTGACAACTTGTATCACCATGCCTAACCACAGTACCACGGCGTATTCTAATTTCGTCGACGCAAGTCGTTGACAATCGCCTCAAACGCAGGTGTGTAAGGCCAAAACTGCGTATGTCAACATGGCGAGGCAAAAGACAGCGAGTGCAAAAATAGTGGTCGGCAAACCAGCTGGTCCAGAATTCTGCCCAATACTAATTGAAGCTTGCGCTGAACAAGGACTGGAGAAAACATATACCGCACAATTTATCATAATCGTGATCATAAGCAATGCGATGTTGGATTACAGTTTGAGGCATGATATGTATATCATCGCCTTCGCCTATTTGCGTCAATGACATTACAGCTCAGTACCACCGCTTTTCAACCACAAACGATGCAACTGTGAGTGAAGAAAATTAAAATTATCTGACAACATCAATGTCTTCCAGTATGTATGTAGCTTGTTCTCTTCAGCTTCCCCAGGGGACCTCTTTCCTTCAAATTACAGGTTTCTGCTGTTTTGTGCATCAAGCAGTTATGCTTGGATGACGCAAATCTCATTTCATTGGTCTCTGTAAGAAGTTCACAACTTGATGAAGAATTAACCTCCACCTAATTACTTCAATTCAAATGAGCAGTACCCATAGGTACTGTATACTAACTATGGTACACACGTAACAAATAAGACACAGCGCAGTTACTTTCCAAGTCACTGAGCTGAATAATGCAATATTTACTGCCACGTCTCTCAAGTTGTGTGCTTCAGTCAATGCATAAACAATTGAATAAAGCCTAAATTAAAAATGAATTACTCCCACTGCTTCACACGAAATCGAACACAATTTGTTGCTATTCGAAGAATTAACAATGTGACCAGCGTAACAATAAAAACGCAATCGAGAACTGATGCACGTACTGGTTAGTTCATGAATCTGATATTTGGTAACAAACTACCCAACTTGCCTTCAATCCCATCGTGTTCGTTTTCAAAGTGAGCCAAGTTGCACTGCAAGAAGTTGTGCAACATGATTACGGATTATGGATCCAATTTCAGATGTGTTTGGTCGCACTAATTGGGTTGAGTCGGCAGCAGTAGAGCTCCTGCCATTGATTTCGAAAAGTCATATGAATTTCTGAAAATAAAAATTTCGGATAACCTTCAAACTTTGTTTTCGAAAAGTTGTCTGGCCACAGAATAATAGAAGCAACTTATCACATTGGCTACACACAACGCACAGTGGCTTGGCACATGCCGCACCGAACCAGCAGCTCGCAACGGCGAATGTAAGCTTTGTTGTCAGAGACCAAGGTGCTGCTTTGCACATGTGCACACACAAACGCCGGCGCGTTTAGGCTCTTTTACGACGGTTCCTCTCCATCGCGGTTGGAGGCTGGCGCAATTTAGTGGCGGGTACTGCACTAGTTGGAGCACAGCACCGACAGAAAGTATGCGCTGACAGGGTGGGTCAAGTGAATGCCCTTCTGCGCGACAGTATGAATACAGTAGACAGTTGCTGTCTGGCTGCTTATTAAGTTAGCGCCAAAAGGATACCAAATCTCTTCTGCCAACCACTGGTACCCACAAACTACGACGTGAAGCATCAGCAGCAGCGTTCAATCGATATATGTACACAAGTGTATCTGTGCAGTAAGACATAAACGAATGGCTCACACATACCGTAGCTCTGGACTCGCAACATCACATTATTCGGATTTATGTTGCTGCCTTGTGCATTGGAGGCTGCCAAAAGTATCGGATTTTGGGGCGTGGCCCAAACAAGCTTCCCAGCTAGAGTTCGTGCACCTAATGGTAGTACCACAAAGCGGTCATGCAGACTTGTCCGCAGACGACTATGCATCTTGGTCTTGCCATCTTTCAAAATAGCATAGAATTCTTTTCATAAACTTGAAAAACAACAAACCAAAATGTCTTTTTATCTTCAAGCGGTCAAACAGCCAATGAAACCAGGAACGGCAAAGAACGTAACACCAACGAAATGTTGCAACACGGGGGACGCGGGAGAACAAAAAACGGTCGAGACGTACGCGAAATGAAAATGGTGAAACAGTACAAATCTGGGAAATTCGAAATTTGATAAAATAGAAACGAATTTAAAATAACAGATAAGAATCATAAAACACCGCCGATCAAACGGACTAAAAAATTAATGTCAATGGCTGTAGTTCATATTTAAAGTGTCAATGTCGGGTTTGATGTCTTCCAGCAAAGCTGACTCCTCCTCGTGTGGCTCGAGCTGAAAGAGTCATCGTGTGTAAAGGAAGGCACAAAACGAGCCGTTAATAATAATGAACTCCGGTTATCATCTGCGAGTGCAGTTATAATTATTTATGAGGCACACTGATGCAAATACAGAGCACCCTTTTTACCACCCAATATGAATGTGGTGAATGTTTTTCATAATGACGAAAATGGAGAGCTCAGACACCGATCACGTCAATATGAATTGGGAAGACTGTGGCAGTGCACTACCACTTCAACGTACCAACGCCACCCTATTATCGTTTGTGACATCGTTATCATCATTGTCACTTGATGATGTTTCATCAGTTTGCAATGGCAGTCTCATCTTGCCCGTGATTGATTTGGTCACTTCTCTGGCGCGCTGATTCGCAAACCAAGTCTGAATAAAAAATTTGAATATTCTTTTCAAGCTTTCATTTGTGCAAGACAAATAACATGCACCCTTATCGCAGTCTCTGGTTGTCCGGTCAAACAGGACAGTTTGCGATAGATGTTCGCACCGGGCACACGCGTTTTGGTGAATATCTGTGAGAACAACGCGGCGTGCTCGTCAGTGAATCTGTCATCTTTTTTACGTGAATGGCCAACAGCATTCGATGAATGATCGTTCACGGCGTAGATATTCGCCTGAAATATGCTAAATGGTAAACAAAAATTGAAAAATGCACGCGTTTGCAGATTGAAAACTAATACAAAGAGAACAAAACGCACAATTGTAACTGTAGATCTTTCTGGATCACTGCAACCACTTGTAGAGGGCTAAAGAAGAAATGATGTCATTTGAATCGTTGAATGCAAAAACAACGTAATCCAATCAGCACACACCTGGTCATCACAGACACAAACGTTCGATTCAATATGTGATCGCAGCTCAGGCAACGTTGCACATGTGTACGCACAGTTGGGACATTCGTATACCTAGAATTCAGGCGACTTTCAGTCCCAAGTTGTCCCAAAATCCATCCAGATTGAAGCAGTGTTGGAGGTACTCTGGAGGGCGATACCTACTGTACCGGGCTCGGAGAGGGGGGGATACCTACTGTACCAGAGCCGACGACCTCGGGGGTTATGTACCTAGGGGGGTTTGGGGGGGGGTTAGGTTTTTGGGTGAAAATTTTTTATGTTCTTATTATGTGTGGAATCGTGTGAAAACATAGTAATTTTGGGTAATTTGAGGTAAGAACCACTGATTTTACACTAATTTTGGCCATTTTGGTCACAATATGGCACTTTTGGGGCCAAATCGGGGGATACGTACTGTACCGGGGTGAAAATCGGGGGATACCTACTGTACCATGCCAAACATCGGGGGGATACCTACTGTAACAGGCGAGGGGGATACCTACTGTGCTGGGGGCACCCCCCCACCTCCAACACTGGATTGAAGCAACACGAACAGGCAATTCATTATTATCCTCCTGATCTTCATCAAAAGGTTCAGTCTTCACGTCCATGGACATTGTGTCATCGGACTGGAAATGAACGCGCCCCTGAAAGACAAGTTCAATTCAATTTTACAGATACCAAGCAGAAACAGCCAGCCACAAACCAACCATATGCTCGAGCAAGGCATGACTGCTGCTGAACCTTTCCTCACATCTCAGGCACGCATACGGACGCGGAGCAGCAGCAGCAGCCGTGGTGTCAAATGGCAACGATTCTTGTTCTTCATCGGGTACAGGGCTGCTGTCACGTGACTCACTACACTCGCTGTCCACTGACACAGGGGATACCGACCGGGCAATGCCGATGTCGCGCTGGAAGGGGCATTGCAAACAATAGATATGGGATTGCATAATCCAACAACAGCTAATTCAGACTTTATCCCGGTGCGTTGCCTGTATCGTAAGGCGCGTAACCCAGTGCTTCGTTTCAGATCGGAAGTGATATGCATGTTGCATGACAGGCAACGCACAGGTCTCTGGTGCAAACTCTGAATCGGTTGTTGTAAGACTACTACAGCTAATTCAATGAAAATAAGAGAAAATTCCCCAAATAAAACACACGGGTCTGTCGCGATGATCAGTCTCAATATGAGTTGACAGCAGGGACGGGTAGCCGAAGAACAGCACACAGAACGGACATTGGTACACCTGAATGTAAATGGATAGGTGGTAAACCGTTTGTTAGACAACTGTTGACTAAATTTAACAATCAAAAGAAGTAAAGTGTTAATTTGTCAAGCGCACCGTGACCGAATACCAAAGAGACGGGTAGGCACAACGTTTCGTCTGTGTTGGCTCAACATCGTCCTTTGATTTACCATGATAATCGCGCATATGACATTTGTAACCGGGCATCGTATGGTAACTACAAGTGCGATTGCTGATCTTCAATCATCAGACCGACTTTTTTCGGTGCAAAACGGAAAACGCACATAGCGCCACAGTTGGGACAAGTGTACACGTCACGATACCGTATGCCCTTGACCACCATTGTGCTGACGCCTGTTTGTAACTTGTGTTCGGCATGTTCATGCAATTTCAGCAGATAGGAATTGACGAAACGTTCGTCACACACACGACAGGTGACGATTTGTTTGCCTGAATTAGGAAGGAAAACTAAAAACCGTTATCTTCAAATTAAAATTACGCACAAAAATTAAACGAACGATGTCTCTCCTCATGTCTGAACAGTCGCATGTGGTGTACGAATGTCTTGCTGCAATATTTACACTTCCGTCGTTGTCTCATCGCGCCTACGAGTCGTGTTTCAGGTTTGGAGACTATGGATTGTCCCTTGCTGTTCACGACAACAGTCTCAAACTGGCATTCGGTACCAGAATCCACGTCCGATTCGGAACCCGACACCGAACTGGTCGGAAGCGAGTCATTTTTTGTCTTGTGAGACTGTAAACAAACAGGAGTTACACGATATTGTTGGTGAAGCAGCATCAGGCAACTGTACCTTGTCAAGATGAGTCTTCAACGCAATCTGTCGTCGGAATGTCTGACCACATTTCGAGCATGAGTAGTGATCGGCGTGCACTGCAGCACAACGAAGGAACTAGTTGGCATTCAGGCATGAAAAAGAAATTTGGCCAACTTGTGCCGTGCTTCTTCCTTTCGTGCCGCAGCTTTGTTTGTTCCTCACAGAATTGCTTCCCGCAATATGTGCACGACATTTTATCTGCGGAAAAAAAAATTGTCAGGTTGCAATGCAAGCCAGTCTTGATTTTTTTTGACACGCAAACCGCGTATGTGAAACATCCTTGTGAAAAACGATCACATATTAGGAAGAGTAAGCAAAATTCAACCTTTCAGAAACTCGCGCAATTCACGCGGTTCGTGATCAGCTTCATAATGTTCAGTGACTGCGTCAATTGTGGCGAACCGCCGTAGACAGTGGTCGCATCTGACATTGCGAAACGAAAAGTTATAGCAATAAAATAATTAGTCAAACAAAGAGAACATGAGTGATTGAAAAAAGGTGACAAACAGGCGAGCACATTCAAGCGTTGACTCAATACAACCAACTTGTAAGGCAGCTGAGCGACCGGGTGCACGTGAGGAACGAATTCTTTCGCCAATTTGAGTTGCGGTTTAGGTTTGCGTTCCGTCGTTTTCTTCGTCACGTACCCGTGATCATTGCGGTAATGCTCGCCAACGTCTTTCCACGACACGAAACGTTGCTTACAGAATCGACATCTGCGCATAAGCTGGCTAGTTGATGTTTCACAAGCTGATCAGATATGCAAACACCACATACACAATTCACACACTTGAGTTTGGCGGCCACTTGCGTCTTGGCGCTGTAGCGTTTGTTGTGAATGTTGACGTAGTGCGCACGTATGTCGGGTCGACTCGCAAATACCGCTTGGCAATATTTACATCTGAAATATTGACCCATTGAAATTTTGACCAGTGGTCCAACAATCCGCATTTTTTTGTCAGATGTGCATAAATAACCGACATTAGATCAGCGCGATGTTTGCGTTGAGCAGCAGCACCCAGTGATGTGACCACAACTGTGCGAGGGGCGGGTGGTGTCGTAACGGGATCTGGCTCAGCAACAGTGCTGGCGGCCGCACGAGATTCTGCACACAATAGATCAGCGACAGAAATTAGCCAGATAAAGTTTGGAAATCAATTTGAGACAAAAAAGACCGACCAACCCGACGTGCTCTGTTTGTCACTGATGAAATGTCTGACGGCCAATGCTAATTCACTGGTCACATCTTCACCACCCTCGATCGGCTCGATTTTTACGATCGCTTCACTGTCAAGCGACATTCTGTAAAGTCGAAATTGGAATGGTTCTGAATGGAATTTTTTGTTAATGTTGGTGCACAACAGCATACAGTTCGATATCAAAATTGGAGACAGGATCGGATCTGCCGTAAATACTGCGTGTGAAACAGTGGTTGAATCAAGCCTGGTTCCCATTTAAATTCAAATCAAGTATGTGATTTGTTCAGCGATATTGACGCGTTTAGCAGCGAATAACTCCCTTCACGCTTTCTTCTTATCGACAGTTTTCATACATGACGCCAATGAATAACATTATCGATGAAACCACAACATTGCCGGAGCGCGACACTCAAAGCTTGATGGAGGACGCAACACTATCACCCAAACATACACATATTGTACCTCGACTAAATTCGCATAATTCAACAACATAACGATCACAAAGACAGACAAGAACAACGTGTTATACATGATTCTGATGGTGTTTTGTTCACAAATCTGGATAAAACGAACATGAATCGCGTGGCTAGTGACGATGCGTAGTGAGCGAAAGAAAACACAGAAATAAAGAAAAGAGAAAAATCTTTGATGTGTAACCATCACAGCGTTTTGGTACAAAAATTGCACGTTAACACATCAAGAAAAATTCTATGTCATTATACAATAACGTGAAGTACGCAGTTGCCTTACATAACAACATTCATCGAATAACGCCGAGGCAACACACGAAAATTGTGAAAGCAAGAGATGCTTGAGAGAGTGACTGCAGTAACAGTAATCGCAAAAAATACTGGGCATGCTTCCTTCATCAGACAGGTATAGAAATACAAAACGCAACAATAATAAATTTAATAATACACATGTTTTGCAAGTGTGCTACCTGGCTTCTATTTTGGTATGCATGAAGAAACAAAAAGAATGAATGACAGCCAAGAGCCAAATATGATGTGATAACAACGGAAATATACAGACAGGCAAACGTGAATTAGGTAGCAGAGAGCCGAATTTGAATTTTAGGCATCAAATAGTAAGTTATTAGTTATCGTTGTCCTTGCTTGTGAAGGGTTTGAGCACATCCTGGATGGCCACCTTGAAGTCGGTGTAGGCTTGCTCGATTTCGTCGTTAATCACTTCGCAATCAAACAGACTCGGCTCGGCAGCCACTGAAAAGAAAATTTATTGGTAAAAACATTTATATTTGTTTATCTCAATTTAAACCAACCCTGCTCCGTATCTTCGGCGGCCCGTTTCAGACGTTTTTGCAATGATTCTTCACTTTCCGTTTGCCGTCCGCGTAATCTTTCTTCCTGAAAAATCTGAGATTGAGCAGTCAAGTCAACATGCGAAAAGTTTTCTGGACAATATAATTGACACAACAAAATAACAGCGGTCTTCATAATTGTCACCAACCAACACTTGCATAGACGGCGGTCTAACGTAGACAAACAGCGGATTCAAATCGGTCTGATGCAGCGATCGGACACCCTGAATCTCCAAGTCGAGGATACAGATGCGGCCGGTGTTTTGCACAGCCTCGACAGCGGCCTTGCTGAATGAACAGAATCTTGGAAACATTATCTAAAGAAGTTGTGTTTCGAACACAGTATGCAAACCTGGTGCCGTATAAGTTGCCGCCAAACTCGGCATTTTCCAGAAATTCATGGTTCAGAATCATTTGCTCCATGTTCGACCGTTGAACAAAGTGGTAATCAACGCCATCCGCTTCACCGGGTCGGGGCTGACGCGTCGTGTCTGTAGGTAAATCAACTATTTGTGCGCGACATTTCCATCAAGCTGGGATGTGTAAACTTTAGGCGGACGTGGACGCACGTAGCGCTACACGGCGTTGACAAACTATTATTTTGACTTTTTTGAGATAAGAGTTATTATGCTGTACTCTGCATCTGCACTCATCACTGCAACCAGCGTAAAGGTTCTTTCGCTGTATCAAATCAACCACCTTTGATTGCTCAACTCTATTTACATTCAGTTGCAGCAAAAACATGCGAACACCGTTGCGCGTGCGAGCGTAAAACGCCATCATCAGCGAAAAAATCGCTTTCAGTATGCACACTATAATGTTCAAAGGAAAAAGAAAAGAACATACGTGACACGGAGAACGCAAATGCTTTCGGGTATTCCTCGAACAATCGCTTGAGAATGGTGCTCTTGCCTCCACCGCTCGGGCCGGATACAACGATCGGACGTGGACGCACGCCCTCGGTGCCGTTAGCCATGTCGCCAGCAGCGCCTGTTGATAAAAAGTTGATAAATGTATGTCAAAACAATTCTACAAAAAATTAATGGTTGAGCAACATTCGGAGGCCAAGACAAGCAAATGGGAATGCTGAATCTTTGGAAAATAGAGTTTGTGTAGTCTTTCAGTTGTTAATGGCAGTTGTTAGGCCAAGACGGAAATGCGCTAACGAATCGACGGTCTGTGGACAGGAAATGTTAGATGCTGATTGGCTTGTGAGCTCGAATCTGGCTGATACGTCAATTATTTGTTGCTGGATGGAGCAAGCAGTGGGATTGCGTTGTGGTCTTGAGTGATTAACTTACCATTCATTACGCCATTAGCGTGAAATCCAGCGCCCGAAATAGTGCGCTTCACTCGCGCACTCGGCACGCAGCCTCAATGCAAAAACAGAAGTCTCCACAAGAAGTATCTCCACTCCTCCACAACAAACCTTCCACTTCCCCAGAATGCTCAGGTTGCGCTATCTCGGGCAGTGCATCAGGTTGCTCTTCAACCAACCCCGTTTTGAATTCTTCGTACATGACGTTTAACAGGCACACATAAAGCGTGAAATATTAACCACCGTGAAAAAAACTGCAGCCAGAACAGCAGGCAGCTTGATGTAAATGCGACTTGACGCAGGCACAGGTGTGCCACTGTTTGTGATGTAATAAGCAACGCGCTATCTGCCTTGACAACGCCACTTGACCAAGCGTGAACGACCTCGTTAATCATAGAGCAAGAAGAGCATTGGAGCGCAGCGTGACGTGACCCATCATACAGTTCCATCATATTCAACGTACAGTCACATGTGCACATGGAGGCAATTAGAGTGCAGTGCAGGCACGGCCGTGATTATTAACTTAGAGCATCCAGTGCCTCTCTTTGCTTGAGGAGGCAGTGCAGTGCACGCGGGAGGTGCGGTCAATGTTTTATGTATGACAGCTAGCTGGCTGTCTAGTTCATGGCTGTATCGGATAAACGCGTCGAAAAATGGCTTCGCGTGATACGGCAAGTGATGTATTTCGCACAACAAGGGATGCATAACGAAAGTATTCAATTGGCTAAATATTTTTGGATTATTCAAAAACGAAATTTCCCTGAAAGCGGAACCAAGCCATATAAAATGAAACCAACTCACCATTAATTCTGTGTGCGGCTGCCGGCATTGCACTTGTCAATCGTAACACCACCGTTTGGCGATTCGTATTATTATACGTGTGACAACAAGTGTTTTTGTAGTTGAGCGACTGATGCGTTAGTCGCACCAGAACACGCGTGATGCTGCTGGGCGTAGCCGTCACGATTACCACAAACAGACGATTGAATGTTAATCGCTCTTATTTTGTACTTAGTTCTTTTCTTGATGTCGCATGATGCCAGCCAGCAAAACACGTCTGCGAATCTGTAAAAATGACACGCACTTTTTGTCACATAACTATGGTTAGTAGGGTTCGGTATTGGGGGTATGCCGATACCCGATACCTGGCAAATGCCGATACCCGATAGTTCATGAAAAAACCGATACCCGGTACTTCGAAAATAACCCGATACCCGATAACGCCAAAATGGCCACACAAAAACGTCGGTTTGAAAGCAAAAATGAGGTTTTCGCGCTTGGTTTTTTTAGATGACCGTTGAGTACGCGCGCAAACGATTTTTTAATAAAATCTTGCTTTGCTGTTGTGTCATGCTCATGCAACGCGAAAACAGCCACAGGCATTTTTAAAAATTTTCAGTTCGCAATACAGTGAACATCTGCAGAGCTGTTTTTGAGAACTGGTTTTTAATTGCGAAAAGTGTAATACCCGATACCTTGGAAAAACATGCCGATAGCCGATACTTTTTGGGTGCCGATACCCGATGCCTTCCGATCCCTAATGGTTAGAGGTAGGGATCGGAAGGCATCGGGTATCGGCACCCAAAAAGTATCGGGTACCGGCTATCGGCATGTTTTTCCAAGGTATCGGGTATTGCACTTTTCGCGATTAAAAACCAGTTCTCAAAAACAGTTCTGCAAATATTCATTGTTTACGACCAGCAAAATTTTAAAATGTACCTAGGTGTGAGCTATTTTTATTTTGCATGACACAACAACTGAGCAAGATTTTTATGAAAAAAATTGTTGCGCGCAATACTCAATGGAAACCTCAAAAAAATCCCGCGCTACGTTAGGCAGAACCTGTTTTGCTACAAAAACGGTGTTTTTATTGGGATTTTGGTTCAATCTCAATCTGATATCCGTATATTTTCGAATCAGGGTTTTTTTTTCAAAATTCACTAGGTGCAACTTAGGTGCAACCCCCCAATTTTTAGGTGCAAGCTGGCCAAAGTAGGTGCAACCCCTATTTTGGACAAACAACGCCAATTTTAGGCTTTTTTGCCAGGTTGTGTGTTCAATGCTATTTGCGTGCTTTTAGAAGTTCAATAAAGTTGTAACGCAATGAATGCCTTTTCCTTTAGCAAAAGCAAACTTTTCAGGGAAAGTTCAACATTTTGCAGCACATTTTGTACCAGTTTCATTATTGAGAACCGATTGAGAAGAAAACGAAACAGTAAAATTTTCATGTCACCATATCCCCATTTGGGGGTCACGTACGAATCAATTACTTTCGCTGTTCATTTACTGTGTGGGTATCTAATACTGTTGTCATGCTCTGCTCTAGTTCTAGTCAGTGTAGTTCCTGGGGGGAGGGGGCCCCCTCCTAAGGTACACTAACCGCCGCGACCAAGGTACACTAGTACACTAACCGCCGCACCAGGTACACTAACCGCCGCAATTTTTGCCTAAAATAGGCATTTTTAAGCCCAAGGTGGGCATTTTAGGCCTAAAATGGGTAATTTTCAGGTCAATGTTGTCAAAAGTCGCCAAAAAACCCTATTTATGGAGAATTTTTTCCAAAAAAGCAAAAATAGGTCAAATTTTTTACCTCAAAGGACTTTTTCCTGAATTTTGGTCTTCCCCCCTCCTTCCCCCCACAGGGAGGCACACTAACCGCCGCACCGACAAAGTGGGTAGGTTCACTAACCGCCTCGCCGGACCAGGAACTACACTGATCCTAGTACAGCATGTATTTGTTTTGAATCTTATCACCAGCACACCAGGTACTAACAGTGTACGAAATCAATCAATCAGATCAATATGTTTTTGTCAATGTCGACCAAATGCTTCGATGGAATTTATTGGAAGGAATGAAAAGCCGCGCAGCGCATTTTTTTTGTTTCTAAGCTTTCCAACCTTAAAAGATGCTGTATAAAATGCTAAATTAAGCAAATAAGGGCCCAAAATTTTAGGTGCAACCTTGCACCTAACCCTGAATTTTTAGGTGCAATTCTGATTTTTTAGGTGCAAATTGCACCTAAAAAGTGTCTAAAAAAACTATGTATTTCGAAGTATCGGGAATCGGTTTTTTTTCATAATCGCGCACCACAGTGGTGTCGTTGGGGGTAATCTGGGCGTAACGCGGAAGGAGGTTACCCCAAGGAGGTTGCGTATTTTTCCGCAAAATATATTTTTGGAAAAAACCGTTTTTTTTCAAATATTTTTCCAGTACTTAAGCATACCCATGGTCCAAAAACGCCTATTTTGGAGCAAATTCTGTCGGGCAATGAGCTGAGATAGGCTAAAAGTGCACTTGGAGATTAAAAAGTGCTCATTTTGAACTGTTTAGGACCGATTTACAGTGGTTTTGACAACATCATTTCGCGACCTTGGAAAATTGCTCGAAAATTTTTGGAAATTGGAATTTTTACCTCAATTTTTGGCCACAATTGTATCACAAAAACGGTGTTTTTCGCCTTTTTGGGTGACCAAAATCATACCTCCCACGCTTCAGGTCCCAACCCCGCATCATACTTACCTCCCACACCTGGGCCTGCCACTACACTGGGGGGGACCCCCCTAAGCAAGGTACACTAATTTCCCCGACCAAGGTACACTAGTACACTAATTTCCCCTCCGGCTCCGGGTACACTAATTTCCCCAATTTTTGCCCAAAATGGCCATTTTTAAGCCTAAAATGGGCATTTTTAGGCCTAAAATGTGTGATTTTTTGGTAAATGTTCTCAAAAGTCGCCAAAATACTCTTTTTATGAAGAATTTTTTCCAAAAAGGGGTAAAAATAGGTCAAATTTTCCACCGGAAAAATTCCTGATTTTGGGTCTTCCCCCCAGTGCTGTGGCTACTTTGGCGGGGCGGGTAGGGTACATAGGTGGAAAAAATCGGGGCGGGTAGGGGGTAGTGTACCTGGGATTTTGGGGGGGGGGGGGGAACCCGGTTTGGAGGGGGACAATGTTTCGGGTCGGGTAGGGCACAACACAAGTTTTTTCGCGTGCCTGTTTTTATGTGCTAAAAAGTACATATATCGCGCGCAGCGCGAGATTTTTTTGCACTTTTTGGGGTTTTTGGTCGAAATTTGGGCATTTTTGACCGAAAAATGGGCATTTTGAGGGTAAAAATCGGGGCGGGTAGGGTACCAGGGCGGGCGGGTATGGGGTTGGGTACCAGGCCGGGGCGGGTAGGGTACCATTGGGGGGACCCCCACCCCCCCCCCCCCCAGCCACACCACTGTCCCCCCTTTCTCCCAGCCCCAGGGAGGTACACTAATTTCCCTTACGAAAAAGTAGGTACCGTATTCCCTAAAATAGAGCCGCCCCAAAAATAGAGCCCCCCAAAATACAGCCCCCCCAAAAGGGGTCAGTGAATAAATAGAGCCCCCAAAAATACAGCCCCCCCCAACTTGGAATTCCCCGCTTGGGGGTCGTAATGTCAAGTTCTTGTGTAAGACACCTTGTGTACAACGTTTGTGGTTGAGTATATGATGACGTAAAGCCTTTTATGGAAGATCTGCACCTAAAAACACTCAATAATGACCAGTAACACCCTGACAGAACTCCATTTTAGGGGTATTTTTTGGAACATTTTTTGAGATTTTGGGCAGCGAAAAAATACAGCCCCCCCAAAAATAGAGCCCCCCCAAAAATACAGCCCCCCTAAAAGGGGTCAGTGAAAAAATGCAGCCCCCCTTGTATTTTAGGTTTTACGGTACAACGGTAGGTACCTACACTAATTTCCCCGCCGGACCAGGAACTACACTGGATACACTCACCGCCGCGCCGGACCAGGAACTAACTACACTGCCCCCCCCCCGATGTTTGGCATAGGTGTCCCGTCCCCCCGATTTTCACCCCGGTACAGTACGGTACGGTACCGTATTGTCGGAAATAGAACCCCCCCATTAATTGACCCCCCCATTAATTGAACCCCCCTAAATGGCTCGAAATCAAAAATAGAACCCCCCCCTTAATTGGACCGCCCCCCCCCATTAATAGAACCCCACCCCCCAACCTTCACCGTACCACAGATTAGTGGTATGGTAGGGCTGTGTTGTTGTGTCAAACGTTGTTTAAGCTTGCGTACACAACAGAATACAGCTTTTTAAGCATAATTGCCGCTGTTGAAGTTAGAAAATACCGAAAACAAGCCATTTTTATGGGCATTATAAACAATGATTTTTTTCGTCGGGGGGGGCAAATGAAAAATATAACCCCCCCAATAATTGACCCCCCCCCCATAAATTGAACCCCCCAAAATGACCCCAGTGAAAAAATAGACCCCCCGGGTTCTATTTCCGACAATACGGTAGGTATCCCCCCCCCCGATTTTGCCCCAAAAGTGCCAATTTTGGAAATTTTGGCTTTTTGGACGATTTTTTCCTTTCTTTTACCCCAAAATCGGACCGGGCCGGGGTTTTGGTCAGTCGGGCCGGGCCGGCCCGATCCTAAATCTCTGGCGAGAGGAGAAAAACTTGAAAAGCGCGAACTTCATTCAATCTTTTGCATTTAGTTTTGCGTGCTCCGTTTGTTTTGCGCATTTTCGAACCCGATGTCTTCGAAACCGAACCCAATGGTAATTGGTGCAGGAGTGTTGCGATTATTTGTGGCGATTATTTTTTTAGAACTTATAGTAATCGTTGTTTGATGTGTGAATATGAAACGACTGAGGTAGTACAACCCGGAACTGTGCGACATTCAATGTTGGAATCCGTTGATTTCAAACTCATCTTATTTCCTGCTTCTCGCGCCTAATGACATCCCATTGGAGGAGACTCGATGGATCTCTGAAGGAAACAGGGAAGGTTTTTAGTTTGGATACTATTTTTTGCCGAATCAGAAATCAAAACAGAAGAATTAACTACTGTACAGTAAGTGCACGTTATCCGAACTTTCCCGGTTTCCCGCTTCCCAACATCGGCCGCGACCGTTCGATACGTTCGATCGAGAGTTGGGCCTATATGAAAAAATCAAGTTTCGTGATTATCGTTTATTAATAACAGAAAACTTCCTTAAGCGGTTGAACGGTTCGCTTGCGTATGAACTGAAGATGCACATGACTGAATGTGGACAATACAGACAGAGGAGAGAAGAGAGAATGGATTGATGTACAAACACAATGATGAACCGTTGAGAGAAAAGAAACACAAACAGAGGGAGAAAAACAAGTGAAAATGACGGAGAGACCAAGCGAACGAAAATCGCGCGCAGCGTCACGAATGAAAGTGGCAATGGAAGGTACACGTACAACTACATATATGCTGTCAGGGGAGGACTTTGTCGAAGCCGGCCACATCATTCCGAAACCGACTTTTCTCGCAAAATTTTGCAAGCCAAGGAAAAAGAACACATATTAACAGGGAACACACAAACAACGAATACAGAGCATGAAGTAAGCTGGAAGAAACATGAACTTAACTTTAGTCAGATTGCAATTGCTCCGAGTGCACCCATATTTATCAATCAATCAATCAATCGGGTCGGATACCATCAGATCGCATTGTCCTAAATGGCACGTAATCGACAGTGGTGCGACTGGGAAACTATAGAACTGAAAACAATCATTGAAACATCACAAAATACACGCGCACATGTCCAAGGTTGACCATAATTATTATCAAGTATCCCATCCCATCGCAGCATTCAGACACTGTTCAACCGTCATATTAATATTGTTCCGTTTCGACTTTGACTCCCGGTCCGGAAGCGACAGCCATAAATTATCTGGACCAGGAAAACAAAAAACTTCGTGGCCAAAATCCAATATCCGCTCCGGTCGAGAGGCAGTTGCAGAACCTTCGAGTTCAGTCACAAAAATCAGAAGTTCAAGTGAACAACAACGAGTGAAGTAACAGAACGGCAAATGACTCGGCGAAAACACATGTAGTGAGTGATAGGGTGATATTTTCGAAACGGTGTAAAGGTCAGTTGGGTGTAAAGGTCGGTGGAAATCGCGATCGACAGCTCAGTGTGATAGACCTCGGTGTAAACTTGAAACATTCCACGTTAATTAACATGCAATGTTTAACGTTTACACCGAGCTACGCCGACCGAGCTTTCGACCGAACTTTACACCGACCTTTACACCCAACTGACCTTTACACCGTTTCGAAAATATCACCCATAGTCCAGTTTGCAAGACCCGAATACAACGGGTTTGAGCAACTGCACTTGAGATCTCCACAACACACAATCGCATTGATGCGAGGTTCCCTCTTTTTGCATTCATGGTTTTTGTGGGGCTTGGGACATTGACTTCTTTGTGGTCGCTGTTGATATTGTCGTCATTTGTCGTACATCCAGACCGACCCAACGTGTGGAGTTCGCCTTCACAATGTGGAAATCCTTGGTTCCATTCACGTGTTTCGTGCAGACACGAATCGCCCAACATCCAGTTCGAACCCTGTACCCTCGATGAATACAGGGGTCGATTGCATTGAACACCTCGAATACGTGCAATGGCCATGTCGCGCTCTGTAGTCACCAACATCGGAAAAGTAGAGATTAAAACCCGATGGCTGAAACTTCTGGCTAATTTCTGATACCTGGATGTCTTTGCGTTTCTCCAGTCGCTGTTTCCACTGTGCGTTGGCCCTTTGCACCAGAGGACACCATGAGCCAAAAGGCACTTTTTTAGCGCCCATAGATCGTTTGCCTTTCGCTTTTCGGACATGCACCCAAAATGCTGTGCCAGCGTCCACGATTTTTAAACTGAAAACAAGAATATAAAGTTTGGGCAGTGCTGCATGAAAACATGGAGCTCAGGTTAATCTGGTCGATTTTCAAGCGCTTGTCTTGACTCAAAATGCGCGTGAAAATTGAGAACTTGGCAACTTTTAAAACGAAAACAACACCTATTATTGTACGTTATCTTTCCGTCGTGTTCGTTAATGCCGTGAGCCATCGCGCGTCGCACATGTGCCGACCTGGCCACATTCTTTGTCATGTGAGTGCCTGTCTCGATCGGGACATTGCAAAAATCATCGAAGTTGAACTCGGATACCCGCTGCTCACTCCTGTGCTTCCATTGTTCTGGGTATGCGTAGATGTCGTAGATTCGAACGATGCCCTGGGGTGGACGCACAGTGCCCAACCAGTCCTGTGAAGGTCCACGATGAAACATTGACCGGTCTTGATGGTCGGATACTTGACCGGATATTTGAGACTTGGCATCTCTAATTCCGACTGGCATGAAACTTTAGCTATCTGGGTTGAGGAACAATTCTTACACCAGCCATTGTTGTATAGTCCAGCCACCAGCTCATGAGACGACTTTTTTTAAAGCTTGCTTGGCCGCATTCAAAAATGCTCCAGATACACGTGTTTTCGCAAACAAAAGAAAGAGATTGGCTGAGGGAGATGATGACAAGTTCCAGCTGGCTGACCTCAATTTGTTGCGTGCTTACGCGTACAGCAGCGATGTTCAGCACACAAATGTTTTGGGAGTCAAAAGGGAATTTACGCACCGAGTGGAGAGCGTGTTTTTAAAAAATACGTGCGTTTCTCTTTCTTTCATTTCCGAAATACGTGGAACCGGAACATTGTTGGATCCGCACAAGCGAATTTCAAAAAAAAGTCGTCTCATGAGTTCGTGGCTGGACTATACACATATGCCAATAAATGTAGAGACATCAATAACTACAACAGCCACGTGACCAAGGCATTTGACAGCACCAAAACAAGAAACACATATTCCCGAATCGATGATAAAGTTCGATACCCGTCATAATATGATCCTTTTTCACACCATAACCAACCGCGAATGTATACGATCCATTCCGGTGATTCCTGAGTGTCACAATTTCATCCAGGTCCACAAACGCCGTCCAATCGTCTTTTCGCTGGTGAATCAGCAGAATACAGTCGCTGTACGTGATGTATTGGCCGTACATCAAGATTTCGGCGTCTTTACCGTCCGGCAGATCGGGGAATGGATACAACAGCACCAGACCGGCATCGATGTAAATGTCGGTCACCGCTTGCACCTCACGGCCCATCGATGACCAGTAGAGGTACAGCGTGGTCATCCCCTGAGGAATCCAGGTCAATGAAACGAATGTTTGGGGTTGCCACACACTTTATCCAAGAAAACTGTGTGAGCAATGTGACATCTGGTGCGTTTCCACACAAGGTCCTTTGTCATATCACACATGGCTTGTTATTTTCGTTTTCCCCACACACCATTTTTTACTGAAGGCGTGTGCCAAGTGTTCTATTTGGGGCTGTGTTGCTTGATCTGACACGGTGGCTCACCTGTTGTGCCCACATTTCAACGAATTCAATCAGATTCTGCCAGTCAACGTAGTACAACATCGGGGCCACACAGACGCTTAATCTCAGTTTCGCACCATTCTGTGGTGTGGCTATTTCGTTCTCTTTGGCCATCGGTGGAGGAATAAATTGGCGGATGAAATCTGGTTGGTCACTCAATGGCGTTGGGGACTGAAAGATTTGTCCTCTCTCACTTGTCAAAACGTACCTAGAATTGTGCACTGCAGGGTTGTACTGGGTATTGATATGTACGTTTCGAACTGTTTTTATACGTATTGTATTTTATCGGCCCTAGTCCGTGCTTGTGCAATATGCAAAATACACGGCTACAGTATACCTTCAAGTACCAACAGCCCTGTTTGCATTTGAATCCGGGACAGTGCCCTCCGCATTGTTTGGTTTGAAAGGCGACTGCTTGATTGCTGATGTTGTCACGCAGTAGCACCTGGTTGACGCCGGTCAAACATTCGGTCACCGCAACCAATGTTGTGCCTTCTGTGATTGCAAATGTGATTTAACGGGTTTCCTCGACGATTTCGATGTGTTTTCACAGACGGGCGGTGCACCAGATCATCGTCAGTGTCAATTCACCAGAGATTGCCGGCCACGTAGGGCTAGGAACAAGCTAGCTGTCCTTATGTCGGCTGAGAACAACGCAGCGGTCTTGCATAATCATGTGAGCTGTGAAACATCATGTACATAGGACCGACTAACCACTTGTTTGTCGTGCCGTCCACACGAGTAGGTCGAACTGTCTACCAAGCTGATGTGGTGGCAAAGCCGGTATGATCACTGGGCGCGGGCGTTGCTGTTGGTTTAAAGAGGGAAACATGCTCCCGTTGTTCGAGTCATCGGCCCATCGAGGTAGATTGATGGTGTTTGTGAAGTGATACATGATCCGATTGAGCACGGGCTTTCGATCGTTCCATAATGTTGTCGTCAAGTAGAGTAGGAAGGCTGTGGCGCAGGCCACCACCAACCCAAAGCCGATTCGCCCATTCATTTTTCCAACACTGGTGAGGATGAAAGTAAAGTTTTGTCACTTGGATTGGAAGAGTCGCGCACAAGAGGAGGCTGGTTTCATGGATAAAATTTGTGACTACACATTGCACCACCACTAGGGCGTTGCAGGTATATGCCACTCAAAAGTTATAGTTTTCGGACGTGACCCAGTTCATAGACCCACAAGCTCAAGTATGCATTGTGTATTATTCAGGCGCATAACTTGTGATCAGCTGAAAAGCGCCGACCAACAGGTAAAGCACTACTTAATATGGGCGTGGTGTTGCCATGTGCATTGTGCTGCGGTTCGCCTCGCCAACCGGGGGCATGTGCAATTCCCATGCGTCACATTTTATTACCCAGTCGCTTCGCCTGGTATTGACGGAACAATTGATTTTGAGGCCTGTTGCTTGCTGTGCCCATCGTCGTGCTTAAACCACCATCAACTTCAGCGTATCCGCCAGAACTGTGATTATACCTCGTTCATTGTAGTGTAGGGCTATGTTTGCCTTGTCTTTGTGTTTTTTATCTGGTCACCGAACATGAAAACGAAGAACATGAGAACACGATTGGGAAGAATCTGTGGGATGTACTGTACTGTCGCATGCCCGAACTTCTGATGAACGAGCAGCCACAGATCAACTACTTGGCTACAAGACTTTTAGATATGGTGAATGATAAGTATACGAAAGATTTACAGCACTCATAAAAATAACCGAGGTTTATTGCAATGCACAAAACAAAGCTTTACAATAATTGTTGATCTGATTCTAAGGCTGCCTTCACAATGCATGCGGGTTGCGGGTTGCGGGCCGAGGTAATGCGGGCCCGCAAAAATTGAACCGACGCACTAGGTTTCACAGTGCAATGTGCGGTGCGGTGCAATGCACAAAGCAATGTGCAATAATGTTCCGGTTCCACGTATTTAGGAATTGAAAGAAAGGGAAACGCATGTATTTTTAAAAAACAAGCTCTCCACCTCGGTGCGTAAATTTCCTTTTGACTCCCAAAACATTTGTGTGTTGAACGACGTTGTTGTTCGCGTAACCACGCAACAAATTGAGGTCAGCCAGCTGGAACTTGTCATCATGTCTCCCGGCCCAATCTCTTTCTGTTCTTTGCGAAAGCCCGTGTAACCGGCGCATTTTTGAATCTGGCCAAGCAAGCTTTGAACAGAGTCGTCTCATGAGCACGTGGTTGGACTATACGTATAGTCCGTCCATCAGCTCATGTCACTTTGTGATGCTGCTGGCCAACTCAACTCCCTTCCTCCACGTTCTAATGAAAGAGAAATTGAGTTTCGGAAAAAATTATGTTTGCTCCTAGATTGTGGTTTTTATGAAATCGGCATGTTTTATCGATTTTAATTTAATTTAATTTTAAATTTGATCGAATTCAATCTTTTTCGACACATTTTGTTATTTGTTTAGTTTTTTTGCAAAATCGGTCATACTCAATTTCTCTTTCATTAGAACGTGGAGGAAGGGAACAAACCAGCCAGCAGCAACACAAAGTGCCATGAGCTGGTGGACGGACTATACAATGCATTCACATGTGTGAAAAACGCGCATAATCCAAGAGAAAGAGAAAAGCGCAGTGCAGACGGTGCGCATTTTCCTTACTACAGTCCCTATTTCCATATTTCATTATTTTTCGCACTTTTTTTAACTTTGTTGTTCCACAAAAATTTAGTTTGACACACGGCCTCATTGGCTTTCTTTTATAATGTTTCATAACTTTTATGCTTGGACCGCTGTCAGCAGTGTAGAACAGGCGGTACCCCCCTTTTTTCGGAGGGGGAACAGACGTACCCACCTGGGGGGAAGGGGGGGGAGGACCCAAATTTGGAGAAAAGTCATTTTTTGAGGTCGAAAATTTGGCTCATTTTTTCCCCTTTTTGGAAAAAATTCTGCATAAAAAGGGTATATTGGCGACTTTTGACATCATTGACCTAAAAATCACCCATTTTAGGCCAAAAAAATGCCTATTTTAGGCCAAAATTTGCCTATTTTAGGTAAAAATTGGGGGAGCAGACGTACCCGGAGGGGGAACAGTGGGGCAGGCGTACCATGGAGGGGGAACAGACGTACCCGAGGGGGGGACCCCCCTCCCCCCAGGAACTACACTGGCTGTCAGAGATCGGAAACGGGCCGGCTCGGGCCGGGCCGTGATTTTGGACTTGGTCGACCGGGCCGGGCCGGGCGGGAGATTTTGGGGGACCGGGCCGGGCCGAGCAGCCCGGTATGCCTAAATTCGAACGAAATTACCATTTTTTGAACCAAAATTTAAAAAATTTTTGCGCTTCGCGCAATAACATTTCCTAGTTCTTGATCTTCATCGTTTTGAAGAAAGAAGCAGTGGTGTAGCTACCCATCCCATACCCAGGGCCAGGCCCTTGCAATCAACCCACTGTACCACCAAAAAAGCTTGCCTGCAATCAACCTACCTACCTACTGTACCGACCGGCCGAGCTAGGGGGGTCATCCGGGAACAAAATTTTTATGTATACATACTGATTAGAATGTACTCTTAATAAGCGCTAATTTCGAGCGTCACGCGCGATTTTTCGCCTGTATGGAGTGATAAATACCGATTTTAAACCATTTTGAGCCAAAAATTATACCTACAACTGTACCAGCCGGGCGGCGACTTACGTACTGCATCAGGATGGTGCGTCAATGTACCTACCTACCCCTTCCCCTCCCCCCAGCTGCACCAGTGAAAACAAGTATTCTGCAGAAAATTTTCGATTTTTTTTCAGCTTTTTGGACTTTTTCAGTTTTCGTTTCGGCCCTTGAAAATTGGCTGACCGGGCCGGGCCGGGCCGACCTCAAGCCAAAACGGGCCGGGCCGGGCCGGGCCGACCTGCAGCCCTCCACCGGGCCGGGCCGGACTTTTCGCCGACCGGGCCGGGCCGGGCCGACTTTACCCGGCCCGTTTCCGATCTCTGACCGCTGTTTTATCATGTCGTGTTTTATCAGGCTTGTGCATTGTGTTTTTTCGTTATTTCACAGATAAAGGCTTAAGAACAAAGGTACTTGATCAAAAAAAGACATTTTGATAGATTTGCAAATTTCCTAAACAGAAACCCAAACGCGAACGCGTCAAGAACGCAAACCAAGCTTTTATAATGTGCAGAAGGACGCAAAAGCAGCAAAATAAACTGAAAAAAATCATAAACGTTACACAGCCAAAACAGTCCGGTGGAGCGCAGTCGCACGCACCTAAAAACACTCAATAAACATTTTTTGAGATTTTGGGCAGCGAAAAAATACAGCCCCCCAAAATACAGCCCCCTAAAAGGGGACAGTGAAAAAATACAGCCCCCCAAATACGGCCCCCTAAAAGGGGTCAGTGAAAAAATACAGCCCCCTTGTATTTTAGATTTTACGGTGTATTGGTATTGGTATTGGGTGGTATTGGTATTGGTGCCCATGTCTATCCAGTATCCACGCATATCTATCACAGGCAATGTATTCAATCTATCGCGAGACCGACCAAGTGACCGCCATCGAACATTCACTGTGTTGTTCGTTTATCGACCCGAATTGCAGCCAACTGGTGACAACAGGCAAGAACAGACTGCGCGTGTTTCGCACAAATCCGTACGTGCTCGAAAGGAACAATGAATCGGGTTAGTTGTCGTTGCCGTTGGTGAACGTTCGGATTTTTTCTGACTCTTGGTCGAGGCCTGCAAGCTGCGGTTGGGGCCGATTTGTGAATGTGAGCTTCAACAAACAAACTGATAAATGATCCGGTCCAGTCTTGCCTTGGTCTCGTGCAGTGTAGTTCCTGGGGGCAGGGCTCCCCCAAGGTCATGGTTTTTAACCAAATTTACCAGCTTTTAAGCTGCTAAATTTTTTCAGAAATTTTTTACTGGCTAAGAGAGCTAGTAAATTTTAGAAAAACGCTGCTAATTTTTACCTTCTCAGAAGCAATCTTGAGAGTAAACAAAGGGAAATTTGTGTACTCTTAACGGTTTTTCAAAATACACCACTGGCTCGTTGGGCAAAATCTGCAGACCGATTTTCAAACCCCGAAAAAAACGCCGAATATTAAAAGCCCCGAATTTCTTCTGTTTTTTCGAGATGTCTTAAAATATGTTGTTTTTATCACTGTTTTAGTGTTTTTTATGCTTTCTGTCGTCAAACAGCAGTTTTCCCAACATTTGACGGTAATCGCGCGTAGCGCGAAAATTTTCATGCTTTTCCCCCAAAGGATTGTTTTGAGATGATCAGTTTCGGAGTGTTTTATGCGATAACTTTGTTGCTCTGTGCAGTGCAGTTTGGTTACCAACGGGAAATGTATCTCCCCTCAGGTGCTGTGGCTGGGGGGGGTGGGGGTCCCCCAATGGTATCCTACCCGCCCCGGCCTGGTACGCTACCCCCTACCCGCCCCGCCCTGGTACCCTACCCGCCCCGATTTTTACCCTCAAAATGCCCATTTTTTCGGTCAAAAATGCCCAAATTTCGACCGAAAACCCTAAAAAGTACAAAACATCTCGCGCTGTGCGCGATATATGTATTTTTCAGTCCATAAAAACAGGCACCCGAAAAAACTTGTGTTGTTCCCTACTCGCCCCGAAAAATCTGCCCCCTCCCCCCAAACCGGATTTCCCCCCAAAATCCCAGGTACACTACCCCCTACCCGCCCCGATTTTCTCCACCTGTGTACCCTACCCGCCCCGCCATAGTAGCCAAAGCACTGCACAGCACTGTGTTCACGCATAACCACGGGCTTGATCAGTGTACTGATCAATTTCGGAGAACTTGGAAGAGTGAGAAGACCGGAACGTAACTGAAATTTTGCGTTGAGCACGCGTAGCGCGCCGACCGAACTATGTGATCATGTAAATATCACACAAAGTGGCTTTAAAATGCGTTTTGAACATGGGTATATTTGGGCTTGGAGAGGGGTCTGGTAAAATTCTGTGAGAAAGGTAAAGGGGGGTCCTCGCCGGACCCCAAATCCCCTCGCCTGGTACGAGGTCTGCGAGGGACTTGTGCATGTGTTGGTATTCGGTGTCCTTGACTTTTGATATCCCAACAATACCACTGCCCGCGTCAAACATGAAATGGCGCCACATGGATTTTTTTAACCAAGTTTAGTAGCTTTTTACTACTAAGTTTTTTTGAAAAGAAAATTAGAAAGAAAGGAATGCACATTTAGAAGCCTAAAAGCTACTAAATTGTTGCATTTAGGCTAAAAAAGGCTAGTAAGTTGGCACTTTAGCTGAAAACAGCTACTAAATTTTAAAATTTTCTAGCTTCTGGCCAGGCGGGCGCCACATGTCACGGACCGACCGGTCGAACCAAATTGTTTCATCAACGTTTCAGGCGAATGGTCCCAAACGAGCAAGTTGGAGTGCCTGCTGTCAGTCAACTTTATCGCACCGATCAAATCGATCGCCTCGGCTCGACTGCCCAATTCGCAACGCGACTGTTTGTTGTTGGCGTTCGATGATGCCAAACTGTCGATTGTGGGCTTCGATGATGAAAACTATGACATTGTCACGCTGTCGATGCACTACTTCGAAGAAGAGATATTGAAAGGTGCCATTAGAAGTGGTTTACGATCGATAGAGACCTGAGATTTTAAGTTAGAAGATAAAATTTGGCAAATTCAGGTGGCTACACACATCATCTGCCGTCGCCGATTGTGCGCGCCGATCCGGAGAGCAGATGTGGCTCGATGTTGGTGTTCGGCAGACATTTGGCCATTGTACCTTTCAAGAAGGATCCCACCGATTTTTTGGGTACGATTGTGTCAACAGTTGATTTGCTTCCCGCTTTTAGCCATAAAAGTCAAATTATATTTGTTTCAGTCATAAAAGTCAAATTATATTTGCAGACGATGACGTCAACCTGCTGGCGGACACAACCAAGCAGCAATTCTTCTCATATTGTGTGCCACTGGCTGAACTTGATGCCAAACTGGTGAATGTGCGTGACATGGCCTTTCTGCACGGATATTACGAACCGACGTTGTTGTTTCTCTATGAACCCATACCCACCACGGTGCGTGTTGCTCTATTCACTGTGTTGATTTGTTTATGTGGACTGAAAACATGACGGGTGTTTTGGAAATTGTCAGAATATATTTTCTTGTCAAAAGTTCCAGGTTGGTCGATTGGCCATCCGTCATGATACGTTCTGCATCCTCGCCGCATCGCTGAATGTGCGAGATCGAATTCATTCGGTTATTTGGACCGTCAATCTATTACCCCATGATTGTTTGAGGTTAATGTCGTTGTAATGCTCGTTGTTTTTTACTCGTTTTTACCCCAAACTGCATACCATTGTTGCCTTCCCATTTATAAAATTTAGATGTCACCCCGTGCCAAAACCTGTCGGCGGTGTGCTGCTAGTGGCTGCCAATTCATTGATATATCTCAACCAAAGTGTGCCTCCATACGGTGTGAGCGTCAATGGCTGTTACAAAGACACGACATCGTTTCCGTTGAAAAGCCGGTGAGAACTTTGTTAACTGACTGAGGGTATTGCTACTCTAAAAAATCCTCAATAGTCATAGATTTTGACACGTATAATTATTGTGCAACTCAACAATAAAAAACCATTTTTATAGTTTAGCTGTTTGTGTTTTTGCAGCGACGAGAAACGAATAGTGCTGGATGGCAGTGCGTGCACGTTCATACAACCGACCGTTATGGCGATGGTGTTGCGAAATGGTGATGTGTACATTGTGAGCGTACTCATAGATAATACCAATGCCGTCAAAGGTCAGTTTGTGCTGTTATTTGTGAGTTGACTTTCCAAATTGCTTCAGACGCAATTCGCATCTCGTCGATGCAAGCTAGTTGGCTGCAACTTGCACAATCTGGGCATCTTTGGGCTTTTCAGCCTCAGGCAAAAAATGGTCCCATATTCACCAACAGCTTCTTACGCGCTTTCATGTGCAAATAAAATATTCTGGGCACGGAAAATGCCAGCAAACGTTCTGCGGTCGTGGAAGACACGTAGCTTTATTGCTCAATTACAGCTGTCGAGCTCGACAAAGCGTTCGAGAGTGTGCCGCCCTGCTGCTTGACCCAAATCGATGACGGCGTGCTGTTTGTCGGCAGTCGATTGGCTGATTCGCAGTTGCTCAAATTCAAAGAAAAGGATGCATTGGCTGTGCAGGTGCGTGTGTCCCCATTTTGTTTGCTTGATTATTTTTTTCGTAATTTCCCATAATTCAGGTGACGTCGGAGGCGCCGGCAGCCAAACGATCTCGTCCGTCACATGATGCCCCATCTGATGCACTCGATGACCTGGCACTGTATGGTGAAGTGGTGGCGACAACGACCGTTGAAACCATGTGTGTTATGCAGTATGAATTTGAGGTACGTATCTAGTCTGATTCGAATAAGTCTGTCGAATTTTGTGCATTAATTCTGAATATTCCGAGTCCAAACGTGCATTTGGCACCCGCCCTCACTGCAGTTGTGTGACCGTCTTGTGCACATGGGTCCGTGCCGTCAGATGTGCATCGGCTCACCAGCGCAAGTGCCCGAGCCGCTCAAATCACAAACATTCAACACGGTGTTCGATGTGGTCATTGCCAGCGGGCATGCCAGCACCGGTGCTGTATCGGTCGTCCAGAGGACTGTCAGACCGAACATTGTCACGAGCTCGGAGATTCCTGGTAAGCTAAATGATGTTTATTTTGATGATTTGACCATGCTGCCTCTTGTAATGTTCGTGGCGCGTTTTAGGCGCTCTACAATTGTGGACCGTTGGGAAACGACCAGACGAAGGCAATCAACACCAGTACCTGTTGGTCGCGAAAGAGGTACGACAAACGGAGTAAGACTTATAAGAAATTCCAGTCCTCAGTGACTTTCGTTTAGGTGACAACGATGGTGCTGGAATTACGGGACGAAATTTCCGAGCTGGAAACCAGTGGTTTCATAATGCAACAACGCACAATAGCGGCGGGTGATCTGGCCAATGGACAATACATTGTGCAAGTGGCACCAATGAGTGTCATTGTGCTGAGGGACACCACACGTGTGCAGGAACTGCCGTTGGACATCAGCTTCCCCGTGTGTCGTGCCCACATTCTCGATCCGTAAGTAAACTTAGGTGCTGTCTTATGATCGGAAACCGCCCTTTTCGGCCACTATAAAGAAGGGCTATCGTTGGATGTTAGCGGCAAAATGGGCACCAAAATGTCTATCAATAATGTCTTCTCCTATTACTAAGAGTACGTACTTGAACATGCATGCTTCAGTGGCTTGTTATCACTTTGTGACATGAACAAAACATCTAATGTGACGCTGTGATCAATTATTTACAAACAGTTATGTCGTGCTGCTGACCGAAAATGGACAGATTGTGTTCCTGCAACTGGTGATGACATCGGGCAATCAAATGGAGCTCGTCATGGACAAACCGACCGCCGTCAATCAGGCTCGCTTCACGTTTTGACAGTGTTTTTGAAAGTGGTTACAGATCAACACAGAAGTCCTATGATCAACAGAACCAAAAACTTGGTGTTTGACTAATTGATGCGATATCACAGTGCTATTCACCTGGTATTCCATTCCATTTTCAGACAGCAGCCACGGCTGTGTGCCTGTACCGTGACGGTTCGGGCCTGTTCATTCAATCGTCGGGTGTGACGGGTGATCAAGACATCAAAGTGCCACAAATGAGCACCAAGACCGAGCCGGACCAGTCGCGACCCGACGTGAACGATTCAACCAGTCAACAATCGACTGGCATCAATAATGAACTATACGATGAGGACGCATTGCTTTATGGTTGGGTTGGGAATGGGGCTGTTGGTTTTTTCGGTTTAATTATTATTATTGTAATTATTATTTCGGTATAATTATTATTCTAGTCTCTGTTTCTACCGAGAACGTTTCAGGCGAGTCGACGTCGAGTCAACCCACTCAAGCTGAAGACGTGAAGCCCGTAATCACACACCGATCAAATGCAGCCCTGCAACGCAGTGAGGTGTTGTTTGAGGGTAAGTGCCTACGTTACTTCATTAAACTCAATGTTTTGCCTGTATAGCAAATTCAGTGTGACAGAAAGTTTGCACGTTCGCTTGAATCGCGTTTCCGCCAGAGTTAACATGATCATATACATAGGTTCCCGGCGTGCAACAGCCACCGGCGGTCAATGCACACTGAATGATCCGAATACGGTCTGTTTAGCTTTACTTTCGCATGTAATTTTTTCATTTATTCATTGGTTTCAAATATATATGTCTTTTCATTTATCTTCATGATGACCGTTGTCCAGGTCGAACCGTCCTGTTGGCTAACGGTTGCGCGCGAGTCTGGTCTGCTCGAAATCTACGCCCTACCAACTATGGAGTGTGTGTTCACCGTCAAGAGATTCGCGCTCGCACATCGCACATTGTTCGACTCTGACACGGTGAGGTTGTCTGAATGGAACGGACACAGAATTTAGCATTCCGAAAAATATTCAAATACTGTTTCCGTATAGGTGTCGATGTCGCTAAGTGAACAGACAGCGAGCAGTGTGTTGCGATCGGGTACCATCGACGCTCAACCACGTACAATCAGTATGGACGGATTTGATTCCGATGCGGGACCCACTGTCAGTTTTATTTGCGTATTATCTTGCTATACTGTCAGGAGATTTTTCAAACACGTGGCCTGCACCGTGAAACGGGCGACGTCCGTGCTAGCCGGCTGAGTTCGTTTTGCGGATTAGGCAATGCCTTCAAAAAGTGGTTCCTGCACAAAATTTCGGTAATTTTAAGATTACATTCGTTCACTGATTGATTCAGATCCGCGACCTGCAACTGGTTGGCCTCGGCACCAACGGCTGTCGTCCGTACCTGTTCGCTGTGGTCGGCGATGACCTGCTCTCATATGAGGCATTCCCGTATGATTCGCAATGCATCGGGCGGTTGTGTGTTAGGTCGGAAAATAGAAACTCCTTTCTTGTTCAAGAAGCGAAACTTTCCATGATTTTAACCAAGATATCTGCAGGTTTCGCAAATTGTCCTCGGCTTGCAAAAATCTACGTAACACCAAGATCACGACCAAACAGAAGCAACGCAATCAATTGATACGGGCCGGTGCTGATCCGATACAAACACCGTTGGAAAATGAAATGGACAAATTTCGACAGTTTCTGTACGCTTGGGACGACGTGGGAAGGTGTGTGTCTCTTCTGATATTTAGCCCGCATAGCATTGTGAGATTCAAGTATAACGTCAGGTGAAAAAACGTTATTTGAAAAAAACCGGTTTCCGTGATCGGAATATTTTTTCCATATATTTTTCCGTGGGTACTTTATCGGTGATCTATGGGGAAAATGTCGATACCTTTTTATTTTGCCAAAAAATGTAATACAAAGTAAAACCGATGAGTTTCTTGATTTTGTGGGAAAATTGGCAACGCGGTTGTGATCGGATTAGGATCTCCCTTGCTAACGTGAATTTTTTTTGATATCTAGAGATGCATTTTCTACCGCCATAAAATTTCTTCGTTATGTATGCGGAAACATCTGTGACGCTGGCGAAAAATATTGGCATCCGTAAATCATGAAAGCAGGTTCATCAGACAGCAAAATCACAGATCCGATCTCCATCCGTGTGCAGGTACACAAACGGCGGTGTGTTCATAGCTGGTCCGTATCCGTATTGGGCATTCCTCGATTCGCACACCCTGCAGTTGCATCCAATGAACATGGAGGGCGCTATTCGCTCGTTCAGTCCGTTCAATAATTCAAATTGTCAACGCGGCTTTCTGTACCTGACCGTGGCCGAAAATGCCATGCGCGTCTGCAGTTTGGACCCCAAATTTGATGTGAGATTTTTTGAGATCTCCGACCGTGTTCGAAAACGTTCATTTCTTGTGATGTTTACAGTACTCGTGCGGCAGTGTGCCGCTATGGAAGATTCCAGTTGGTGAAACGGTGAACTTTGTGTGCTACCTGCTCGATTCACATACGTTCGCAGTTGCTACCAGCACACCAACACCGCACAGACGACAATTCACAATGGTGGGCAGTTATTGTGGATAGATTTTTAATTCAAGTTCATTTTATAAATAATTCAACCGTCTTAATTGGATAGGTTGGCGACCAGAAACAGTTTGAGGAAGCCGACAAGTCTGAGGAGCCGAACTACATTGACGTGACGGTCGACAAACACAAGGTTGGTTTTTGATGCACCATTGAACTTTATTTTCAAATGATTGTATTTCAAATCAAACGGCACCTTCCAGGTGTCCCTGTACTCGCCCGATGATTGGGAGCCTATCATGGGCGCAGGCGAGCTCGAAATGTTCGATTACGAGACCATTACGTGCATGAAGGAAGTGCAGTTACGGTCGGAGGGCACCGTGTCTGGATTGGAGAACTATCTGGCCGTCGGCACTGTGCAGAACTTTGGCGAAGAGGTACCTTGGGACTATTTAGGGATTTTAGGGATTATTTATGGTATGTATGTGAAAACTGAATTGCTATGCTCTCAGGGGAAATACCCTGCCACTGACGAATTTTGTGTGCAGTGTATCCTACAGAACCATAAATGCAGCTCGGCTCGAAGATGTGTTGGTCACATGTGGCCATTTGTGCATTCACACGGGCGATGACCCTGGTCCTGTCTGATAGCAGGTGACATGGGCGACCACAAACGTCGCACAACTCAAACTGTGCTCAATCATAAGACTTGATTTCTAGGTGCTAGTGCGAGGTCGAATCTTCATCCTGTCAGTCATTGAAGTGGTGCCCGAGCCCGGCCAGCCGTCGACCAGACATCGACTCAAAAGTGTGCTCGTCAGAGATGAGAAGGGGCCGGTGACGAGTCTGTGCTCGGCTAATGGCTTCATGATGACCGCGCTTGGACCAAAGGTTGGCTGATTTAGTTCAAAAATGTGTTTGTTCGATGGTGGTATCGACGTCGTGGTTTGCACCATAGCGTGTGCTATGAGTGTAGAATTTAGATTATTAAATCCCCGAGATGCGCAGAGAAACGTCGGTCACCCAGCTAACATGCGTTTGCGTATAACGCTCAAAAATCGACAGTGTACCTGCCCATGTCTGATACCACCGTGTGCTCATGGATATCGATATTGATTAAAAAAGCCATAATATTTTATTAATTTTGGCGTCCATATTTGCAGATCCATATCTGGCATTGGCGTGACAACGACCTGCACGGCATATCCTTCCTTGACATGCACTACTACGTGCATCAGATGGTGGCCATCAGGAATCTCACACTCATCGCAGACATGTACAGAAGTGTGGCGCTGGTCAGGTATCAGGTGCGTACTGTAGGTGCTTGTGTCACAGCTTGCTTTTGTCATTGACGAAATGATGTATTGATTGACGTGTGGGTGTGATCATGTATTTTACGTGAGCATGAACTCAGTTCGCACGGGTGTTTGGGGGTTACGTCAAATGGCCATATGGTGTGTTCTGCTGACGATGACCAGCTGCCCCGGTCTGTGAAAACTGGAAGCACGCTGTATAATTCACAAGTGCACTCTTGCGAACAGGAACAACACAAGGCGATGTCGGTGGCGAGTCGTGACCTGCGACCAGTGCACATTCAAGCACTGCCGATGACCATCGACTTTGTGGTCGATAATCGACAAATGGCATTCCTGATGACCGATGAGGATGGTTCGTTGTCTTGGTCGTGTTTCGTCTGGTTCTGTGGGATAGCGGTTTTCGTAAATTTGCAGCTGTAATTTGTGCAGATAAAAAATGTTGCACCTGATGGAAAACCGTGTAGTGACACTTTCTCATGAAACATTCTTGTGTTGCAGAAAATCTCTCAGTCTTCATTTATCAACCCGAGGCACGTGAATCATTAGGTGGTCAGCGCCTGTTGCTTCGTGGTGATCTCAATATTGGCACACGCATTGCCACATGTGTCAGAGTGCATGCACATACGGCTGATGAGGTGGTGTTATTGTTCAGCTAACTTTAAAAAGTGGTTTTATTATTTAATTTGAAACAGGTGCTAATTGTTTCCTTGCTAAATCAGGTTGTGGAGAACAAGATTCAAGCGGTCAATCGACACGTCAACTTGTTCGCCACGCTTGATGGCTCGCTCGCTTGTCTCATACCACTGCCCGAAAAGGTAAACCCCAATTTTATTCATTGCAATCAACAATGTCCCAGTACAATATATGTGACCGCAGGTCTACCGTCGTCTGCACACGTTGGCACAAATGCTGTCCGCCCATTTCGCGCCACCGGCCGGACTGAACCCACGTGGCATCCGTCAAATCCGTGGCTATCGCGCTCAGATGCTGTCGCAGTTGCCACAGTACCAGACGGTGAGTTGACAGTGGCTGACTTATGGTCCGTCCGTTTTACAGCGATGTGATCGGGACCCGTCATTTTTGGCCAGGATGTGAAGGATATTCGCCAGGGTTGTAACATATCGTAACCAAAACGTCGCTCTTAAGCGTTCATATACTGTATATGGGTGGCCCATCGTGGGAGAGCCACAATTCAAATGGTGCACCACATGATCGCATGCTGTTTTTTGTCAATTCAATTCTGTTCCCTGATAATTCAGGCAACACGGACAATAGTGGATGGCGATGTGATTTGCGAGTTTGCAGCGTTGACATTTGCGGAGAAGCACGAGATCGCCAAACGAATGGGCACGACCAGGGAACAGCTGGTCGATGATCTGCTCGAATTGGAACGCATGTGCGCCCATTTCTGAACGATAATTGGTGTTTGGTGTATATTCGGTGATTACGTGTATTGCTCCAATCCTGTCCCTATTTCTGAGTTTGTGCGATTTACCATTTCGTCATCTGGTTTTGTGTCTGGCAAAATCTCCTGTTAATTGTTGTAGTCACTTCGTTTTTGTCATCAGTCAATCATCTAGCGTTTGAATGTTGTTACTTTGATGGTTGTTTGCTGTTATTGTTGGGTCGAACTGATTAAAACCATAAATATATGGAGCTCGCCTCTCAAACTTTATTAAAAACCAGCCGAAAGCATCGGCTGTAACAGGCATACTTTGACCGTTTTCTATATTCCATTCGAAATTTACGGAGAAACGAAAGTGATGCAATTGACTGGTCAATGTCATACAGACACGGCATGAGTGAAGTCTGAGGTAAAATGCACAATTTCGGCCCTTCAATAAAATTGAGTGTGGAACAATGTGCAACGCACAAGAGTGCTCAAAACAAGTTCCGATGCTCGGTTGCGCGTTGTGCTGATGCTGAACAATGCCACAATGTTCGCATGCTGGTAGCCGTACTGTAGCATTCTGCAGTCAACTGAGCCAGCCGTGCACGATCGTGACGACGAAGCCTGTTCACCTCATCACTGATTTCTGGGGCCATACACTTCAACACACAATTAGGTTTGGTTTCAATAGCAAACTATTCATCTCTCGATTGACGGGTGAACTGAGGTGAGCGTCTTGCGCTCTTGCGCATTTTTTTACTGTTTGGGCAGCCAAGGACAGATCAGGTCACCAACTTTTTGTGCACGCAGACGCAGCCCGTCTGGTATCACACTGCGACCGCGGCGCTCCGTGCAGCAGCCGCAGCTCCGGCTGGCGTATCGAACTGCGGCCCGTTTGACTGTTGTTCGGTCGTTGCATGTGTTGTTTTTTTGGAGGCACACTTGGAATTGTGGCCCAACGGTCCCCATAAGAAACCAGCCATCGCGTCAAATTACATTGTCTGCGGAAAAAGTAATGTTCTGTTAATTGTTGCGGTCCTTTCGTTCTTTGTCAGTCGTCATCTAGCGCTTGAATGTTGTTGCTTTGATAGTGTTGTTATTGTTGGGTGGACCTGATGAAAACCAGAAGACAATGGAAATTGTCCTTGCCTCCTTTACGTAACTCCGTTATCCATTAACAGAGTCAGAAAGCAAAAATTTGCGTGAGGACGTTTATGTGATAACTGCGTCAGCTGTCGACAAGATGCAATATGCAAATATTCCGCGCGACACAGACAAACCGGTCTGAAACATAAGCCAAGCCTAATGTTCCGTGTGTGTACAAAAACCGCCTTTCACAACGCCTCACAACGACTTTTTTCATTCCTTATCTGCATCTGTCAGTTTGTGTATATTTTGTTTGAATTTTCAACCACACGCCATGTCATTGAAAGGAAAAGTCGCGTTAGTCACAGGTGAACTCAGTTCGTATGCATACTGACCATGTCTACCAAACAGAACATGATCATCGCCTTGCTTGTTCAGGGTCGAGCAACGGCATCGGTGCAGAGTCGGCGATACAACTGGCGAAACGGGGATGTCACGTGACCATAACGGGGCGGAACAAAGAACGATTGGACGCAGTGAAGGAGAAATGCTTGGCTGCAGCTGACGGCGTTAAGGTGACCGCATGGAAATGGATAATAGACTTTTGTGTTTCACATCTTTGAGGTGAGGTCGGTATCAAACTGCTATTTTTCTTGGCCACACCAGTTTCTGTGTTGAAGCCACCTACATATTCTTCAAGATTCACTGACGCCGCTCATTCGACCACCGTCAAAGCTGTTTCCTGACAGCTGATGGTGATGAGCATAACTTTTACGCTGGTCAAAATATGAGCGGCATCTGTAAATCTTTAAATATCCTTGGTACAAGCGACAGGACAGCTCCCGATCACCAAATTTTATGCCGCCGTTGCCCAGCTGAGCTCACCTAATTTATGCAGGTGTTCTCATGCATCGGTGACGTGACGGATAGCGCTCATTTGAGAAATTTGGTGGAATCGACAATCAAAGAACTCGGACCGATCGATGTCCTGGTAGAGATATATTCACTAATTTTTTAAAAATGCCACTTGCTACAATTTGCCTTGTTCGATCAGGTGAATAACGCTGGTGGAGTCGCTAAGGGCTCGAAGATGGGAACCGTTGAACAGTCATCCATGTCTGATTATGAATCGTACATGAAACTGAATGTGGGCAGGTTGGGCTGCGGCTGCTTGGCTGTGAGCTGTTTACAACTTTTGCGAGTGCAGTTTGAACACCAACTTTTATGTGGCAGTGTCGTCGAACTGACCAAATTGTGCATACCGACACTGAAAGAGACCAAGGGAGCGATAATCAACATCAGCAGCATTGCGTCAATGCTACCCGTCAGTTTATCGAAGTTTTCACAGCACTTTGGCTTTTTGCGGACAACTTTTCGAAAACTGCTCTTCAGTCGAAGTACGCTCCGTGGTACGGTATGTCGAAAGCAGCATTGGACTATTTCACCACGGTACTCGCCAATGAACTCGGTCCGCAGAATGTGCGTGCAAACTCGATAAAGTTAGTGCACGATATATACGTTATTTTCTTGGCACCAGTACCCAACTGTATGTTAAGGGATGCCTCAATCTAATGTTTCAGTCCCGGTGCGATCCGTACGGGCATCCTTGCAAGTTCAGGGATGGGAGGTGATGATGAGGAAGGCATGGTGAGTGAGGCCTGGTACTTGTCCATAGCCAAACGGACGACACCATAGGAATATTAACGAAATTATTTTATTTATAGTGGAACCTGATGGCTCAAATGTCGTTGAACAACACACTGGGTCAACCAATCGACATAGCTGAAATGGTGGTGTTCTTGGCTGGTGACACTGGTATGCTCGCATTAACTTGACTTCAAAATTCTTTTAAAAACAGCAGATCTTGGTTCCTGTTTGAGTCGGGTTCACTTCCGTAGGTCGCTTCATCAACGGTCACCTTTTGGTCATTGACGGGGGTGCACTTCTTAAAAAGTTCAACATGGCTGCGATCGTGGACGACATGGTGAAAAATAAGGGCAAATAAAATGAATAGCGGTAGCAGGCTGAGAATTTCACCGTTCAATTCACAGTTCACGCAGCTGTCACTACATGACTTTTGTTATATGTTGTGTTTTAAGGTGAATGATATGGTGACCCCCATGAACTACATACATAATATATTATTATGTGATTATATCATGGTGACCTGTGTATATACATACGTATGTATATGCGGTTCTGCTTTGTAGGCACGTTCAAACGCATGACGCGTGGTGGGGTTACAGTTTCTTCAACCCAAAGTCTAATACCGCGGCTGCCTGGGTCTCATAGACGGACAGCCAGGGCTAGCCCCAAAAACCTGATGGTACAGTTTCAGAGCCAAACTATAGTTTGGGTGAAACCTCACGTGCCACTTCGTGCAAACAGTGGACATAATTGGCTTATGGCCTGCCTGAATTTTTGACACGGTTGCCGCATGCGTTGTGCACGCGTTTTGTACGGCGTGCGACGCACGTTGCGGCGTCTGAACATCGGCCATTTTGCTTCGATTCATTCGTTTCAAAGATTGGATATTGTGCTGCATACCAAAGTCAGCAGATTTGCGGCGTGTGAAGTTGAAATATGCTGCAGCGTGCCAACGTCCATACTGCAGCGTCTGAAGTTTACCTGTTATATTATGTGCCGAGAGCGCCTGTATAGCATTGTATCGTGTTGAAAAATACGATGCTTATCAACGGTCACCATTTGGCGATTGACGGCGAAGGGCTGCTGAAAAGACTCGACATTGATGGCCTGTTTGAGGAAATGATGAAAAATATGAAGAAGTGAAATGGTATGGAACGACGTGCGTACTAATTATGGATACATACAGTTCACATTTTTTTGAAAAAATTACAGTTGTAAACCTCATCGTCATTGTTCACGCAGCTGTAGTGACTGGACTGATCGATTTTATCATCGTATGCTACGTTTTAGGTGTTGATAACAATAGAAATGATAACCCGTATGAAGCTACTGTATATATCACGATAAACTGCACAATATTCAAAATGTGATCGGAAGATCATACAATTCCTGAAGACAGTGAAAGATCGTCAACTTCCCAGTCGGTGTCTCTGAAAAGAAAACAGCGATAACGCCGAAATAACGCTCAGTTCGCAACTCCGATTTCACCCAAGTCGACGTTCCCAATCATCCACCTGTTGTCATCCAAACTCGTGTGCGTATGCTGTCTGCATTGAGCTTGTCGTTTCAGGCTTGATTCAATTGCTCGATTTTTCAAGTAGCATAGCAAATGCAGAGAGGATAGGAAAGCGAGGAGCACGCCTGAAATAAGTAATATAAAAAATACATACATACATACATAGTTCAGAGTATGAACTTCGTTCAGAGATGCGGCATCAAATTTTTGGGAATTGCTAGAATACAATGCACGCTCTTTATAGTGGCCTGGTCGGAATAATTTTTGGTCTCTCTCTAATATTCACCATGTACCTAATACAGCCCGTGGTTAGGACCGGTTTGAAATGCGATATTGTTCGAAAATGCGAACGATTATACATAGAGTGTCTCACTATGGAGTTTGAGAGCTTACACGGTTATTTTTTAACTGACCAGTGATCATGGCCAGCCATACTTCATGTGGATGTTGAGCACACGCAATGCAGCACACAATGTACACCGGTGTACGCACTAGTGGATGACCCACTCTGCGTGTTTGCATCAAACACAACAATAGGGAGCGCTCGGGGCTGAAATATTGTGAGGGTTGGTATGTTTCACCGACCTTAGACGTTGGATGATCAAGGAATTAACGCACCTGTGCAGCCGGACTATGGTGACGTCATAGATGAGCATAAAGCCTTCGAAGAATGTCAGCAGCAAGGCGGTTAAGCTGGAAGCGGTTGTCAATTTGCAACCCTGTCTACTTCATTCAACGAATGAAAAATAAAATTTTGACTGCGGTGCTGTCACAAACTCACAAAAGGACGAAAGCCATAACGGAATAACCATCGACCAATGTTTCCACGAACGTGCTCCACGCAACTGAAACATACTGTAGATTCCGGATCCAGTAACGTTTGTTGCATGAATTCAAATCCCAAATCGCAACAGCCCTGTGTACGAACCTAAAGTGGTGAATATTCCAAAACAAATTGTCGTAATGTCCAAGTAACGACCGAGCGCCTCCAGCAGCATAACCTCGCGGTTGGTGTTCATGGTTCTCTTCGTGTTTTTCGTATGTTCTGAAAACCACAAGACTTCCACACCGCGTTTGATGACAAACTTACTTTGGAAAAAGCTAAGCGCACAACAATCAAAAAAGCCTAGTGTAACAGTGTAAATGGCAACAAAAAGCAAGCTCCTCAAACCTATAGCGAGTGGCTGATAAACACACAACAGTTACCTGCAACAACAACGTTTGGTGGTCGTAATCATTTCAGTCAACAAAATGCGCTGATGCACCAACGTGTGTGGAAACAAAAATTGGTGTGCATCTCTGTATGATGTGGGTGCATGTACACCTGTGTTGCACTGCGCTGGTCTGATGTCATCACAAAAAATGACCATTTCAGCTGTCACGCAGAAAATACCATAACCTTCAAGGTTGAAAGCGAGCATTACATAGTTGGCAAACCCCATCGGTTTTTCCTGGCCTTAACATTATCAAACAAAAAACGTTGCGCGTCAAGTACTTACAAACGCAAACGCAACGTGCAGCCTGACAAGAGTGATAGGACTGCGACCGTTTGGTTGAAAACAGCAGCGAACTGTGATCAGCGGTTGTCGTCTGTGGATGCAATATTTACCGAAAAACCTCATGTTCGCATCTAATCTAAGCACACCGACAGTGCACAGTGGTACTTTTGCTGAATCCGAGATCAAAATTTCTGATGTGCATGAGTAATAACAAAACGCTACTGGGTATGGCACGAGAATAGTGCTGTGGAATGCACATCCGAAAGAACAACTGGTTTTTTATAACTGTTTCCTTGGTTACTTCTCGTGTTGGTGCACACCATCAAGGTCAGATTCTGGTTGAGGAAGTAATTTTGAACTGGCGAAGAAAATTCAACAGACAAATGAGTCAAGCATGACGTTATGACAGCCAAACAACGAAAACATGTTGCAAAATGTCGATATTTTGCATTCCACCTCGTTGGCAGCTTTTCTCAAGTGCGCAAAACATGAATCACAGCAACAGTCGTATATACATAGTTGCGAAGTATAACATTGTTGGAAATATTGATTCACCACCATCCAACGTCGCTATTATTTTGTCATAGGGTGTTTCTACCAAGGTGTGCCAGTGACTTACAGCAGGCAAACGAAAGTTATTGGATTGACACAGAGCAACAGCACACACAGACGCAATAGTTGTCGATTGCGCATGCATGGACGCACAATCAGAATAATACCCCCTATAAGTACAGTAATAGTTTCGTGTGGTATTGGTCGCACAATGACTTTATAAGAATTGGTCAACTTTTTTTCCTGAATCGTAAAGAGGGACAGTGACGGGGCAATGACGTTGCGTTGCGTGATCGCACACAAAACACGTTGTAAAGAGAATGTTTCAGACCTGCGGCAACGTCGTTGATCTGGTATATTATTTTCAGCTGAAAATGTTTTGTGAGAATCACAAATAGCACAGTAGTTAAGAGTGACTGAGCGTGAAAATCAGGATGGATTTTGATGAATTCTTATATATAGCCATTGTGCTATTGGTCGCACAATGACTAAATCAGAATTCATCTACCCTGATCTCCAGGTTCAACCTTAACCACTATGCTACTTGTATTTTTCACAAAACATTTTCAGCTAAACATAATCAAGCAGATCAACCACGTTGCTTTAGGTCTGAAACATTCTCTTTACTACATACCTTGTGTGCGATCACGCAACGCAACGTCATTGCACCGTCACTTTCCCTCTTCACGATTCAGGAAAAAAATTTGACCAATTCTTATATAGTCATTGTGCGACCAATACCAATAGCAATCCGATATTGGTCGCACAATGACTAATGGAGAATTTATCCAAAATTCAAAGGATGGACCCTGATTCAGGCTCAGCCACGCTCAACTACTGTTTAACCACTAAGCTACTTGTATGTCCGACAAAACATTTTCATCTGAAAATATGAACCAGTAGCACAACCACCAGCTGACAGCAACGTGGTTGTTTTACTGGTTATTTTCAGGTGAAAATGTTTCGTGAGAAATACAAGTAACTGAGTGGTTAACAGTGTGGCTGAGCGTGGCAGTTCCTGAATCAGGGTCCATCCTTTGACTTTTGGATAAATTCTCCATTAGTCATTGTGCGACCAATACAAAGCTAAAGTGTGAATATGTGCTGTGTTATAATCCAGTCAGGAGCAGGTGTATAATACAGCTTTCACTTTATCCAGCTTTCGTCTACTTCGCATTCACACATTTGCTCATTGATTGGACCTTCACGTTGGTCTCGTTTATCAGATTCCACTTTGACACGGTGCATGTATTATGTACGTGTGGTAGAAGACATGAGACAAAAATAGTGTGGCTAATTTAATGAAACAAACAATTGAGATTCACCTGACATAAATGCATAAACAAAATCCAGAAATCACAGATTTCATCACTTTCATAAATTACACAGCACTTGGCGCGGGCAGCAACAGTTCGGCATGCGCCCTGTCCCTGCATCCGCAACAGTAACAACCGGTGTAGTACTGTAACAGGTTACGGTACTTTTCGCTGAATAGCATGTAGACGAATATATTGATGCTCGCATTGATCACAATGAGCAAATTGTTGATTTCGACCAACGCCGAAAAGGTTGGGTCTGGTCCGGTGTCGGTCCGGTCGAGACCCAGGTTCTCCATAATGTTCAGGATGAAGGACAGAGAATTGCAGGACAGAAATACCAACACAACGCCGACTAACATAACTGATGTCGAGATCTCTTTGGCCAACTCCTGCAATATGAATTATGCAGTATGTTTTTGGTTTCCTGCCCGTTTCGCCCTGTTTTCACACAGCGGTGCACCAGGTTATCATCAGTGCGAATACACTGGGTGAGAACGTAACCCCAAAATATTTGCCAGCTGGCTTTGTGGTTGAATGAAAAGCTATAAACTTCAGTATTTCTAAAGTTATGGGATCCTGCTCCCACGCTTAATTCACAAAAATTATCTCGGTTATCTCCTTCGATTTTATCGGTCAAAAGTTTGATTGTTCTTCAGTCTATTGCCATGCAAAGATGATGAACAAGTTTTTTTGGCCAGTGCTCGACCTCCAAGACGATCTTTGTGAAAGCAACGCCCAAAAGTGAGACGACAATTCCAAGCTTACATGCCGCTTCGTGGCGTCATCCTCGCCCTGCATGCCCCTGTGCAGTTTGGCCGTACGATGTATGGCTTTGGTGACCATGCTGTTGACGACGATTAACGTGACGAACGGCACCACGAACATTATGGCCGTGTGCAACCAGCCGTGGAAAATCAGGGTGTACAACGGGGACATGCGGAGGGCGGTGGGACTGAGTTGGGGCATGGACGCATCGATATCGGTGTAGTGGCACAGACGCAGAATGTGTACCTGCACAATGATGGTCTCATTGGTTGATGGAACTCCTTACAGTGACATGATCGCAACCCGGAGTGATGAATGTGGCCTCAGTTGATCGGATGTGTCACGGACAAAACAGCGGGTGCCAACATAATGTACTAGCCAGTTTTCAAAAACAGCGAACATCTTAAGAAGATGATTGTTTGGGACAATGGTTAAAGCGTGAGAAAGCGGGCGGCTTCGCAGGCCACTGTTTTGTCACCCGCTGTTTTATGCCATGCTGTTTTGCCGTCCGCTGGTTTGTCCATATCGCGATTATAACGAAACACAAAGTATAGTACGGGCATCTGTTCAATGACTAAAACTGGCCAAACCTCGAAAAATCGAGAGAAATTGAAGAGAACCGAAAAGATGAGCGTGGCACCGATGGCAACGCGGACGCGTGTGCGTGATAGAATCTCGTGTGCCTGAGTGTATAAACGCGTGTGAAACATGATCCATCTGCGGTGAGGGCAGTGAGGTGTGAGAGATCAATCACAAACAATTTGTCATTTTTTACCCTGAATGGAAAGCAGACGCCGATGTAGCGATGCACGGACATGAGCACTGTCATATACACTGACACTGTCTGCGACAACAGCGCCAGTCCTGCAAAAGTGTAAACCTGATTAAACCTAATGTTTCAACTTCTAATTGCATACTAGTATTGGTCGCACAATGACCATTAAGGGGAAATTGCACATTCCTAATCGCCTTTCAAACTATACAAGTGTTTAGACAGCAATGTGGGCATCACAAAAGTTAAATCACTTGGTATAAACTCTCAAACATGTACCGAGGAAATTCCGTTTAAGACAAGCCACTGGGAACAAAATTCGGCGCGGACCGGCCGAATTTCTACCTGCGCATTCAGGCAAATTGCCTGATCAAAAAGCTCTCAAGGCGATAGAATGTTTCGCATGATTTTTGAAACTCACTAACTATAGAATTTCGCTTTTCTTTATATTTCGAATTTCAACGAATTGTTCCAGCGTGTCTGCTAAATGTTTCATGCTCTGCTTGTCACGCTGGAGCAATTCGTCGAATTTCGAAATATAAAGAAAAGCGAAATTCTATAGTTAGTGAGTTTCAAGAATCATGCGAAACATTCTATCGCCTTGACAGCTTTTTGATCAGGCAGTTTGCCTGAACGCGCAGGTAGAAATTCGGCCGGTCCGCGCCGAATTTTCTTCCCGATTGTTTCCTTTAAACTGCTTTTCCTGGGTACACGTTTGAGAGTTTGTACCAAGTGATTTGACTTTCGTGATGCCCACACGACTGTCAAAGCACCTGTGGAATTTGAAAGGCGATTAGGAATGCGCAATTTCCCCTTTAACCCAGCAGAGCACCCACGTCGCTGCGGGTCTGAAACATTTTGGTGACTGCATGTTTTGTGCGCGATCGCGCAACGCAACGTCACTGCCCAGTCACTTTCCCTCTTTGCGATTCAGGAAAAAAATTTGACCAATTCTTATAAAGTCATTGTGCGACCAATATAAACTCATGTGACGCAAACTCATTTGACAAACCAAATAGATACGGTGTGAGCAGATAGCTGAGTGCGATCAATTCGTACAGCCGGAGGACCTGGCCGAGTCTCGGCAATGTGGCGAACAGGAATGAGGTGGTCAGAATCATGAAATCGCTGCACGACAGCACGCATAGATACCTGGAAAATGGGGACATTTTGAGAAGTGATTACGTAATTTGGACAATAAACCACGAATAAATTGATGTTGACGAACCAATTGATGGGTGAGTGGCGCATCTGGCCATTAGACCATATTCGAGCGCTGAGCAGATTCGCCAGCCAGCCAAAGCACATCACCGGGAACGCTGTGTAGACCATTATGGACACCTGAGCATAATGCTCAAAAATTAGTTGTAATCAGAACAAGGATGTCGACAAATTACATGGCAAAGCTATAAATACCGAAAGATCGTCATACGGCTCATAGGTGGCGTTATTGCAGACAGAGTCTGCGTCGAGCGTCACATTGGTCATGGTGGTCACAAATTATGACAAATCCACGGATGTTTGTGGCCCGCTTTGATCACACGTCACAGCATGAACACAACAGCACGCCGCTGTTTATTGCAATGTGTGGGAACAAATCCAGATGTTGCAAATTCTGTCTCGATCTCTATTCACAATCATTTACGATTTGGACGTCCAACCATTCACGGCTAAAAATACATAAGTATTTTTGAAGTGGCCAAGTAAAAGGCTTACAATTTGAGTGCGAGCGTGTCTATGGGAAACGCAGTGCTTTTGACGAGCGAATCAAATTGAAGTATAGGCAATCCATCGGCTCATGGCACTTTTTATACACACAACGCATGCAGCAGCAGCACACGCCATTTTCTAAACAAAATGCAAACTTTGAGCGAGTGTCATACTTTGATGGCGGCTTTTTTCACTTCGTTTTCATTAGCTGCTTGACATAACACTTTTCTGCATTATTGCAAAATTTGGGGATGTTTCAAAGTATAACTGCAGAAAATACATGCATTCATTGATGACAGTGATGTAGCGTGCAGCCTGTGTGTGTGGAGTGCCATGAGCTGGCGGATTGCCTATACGTAGGTTACGACGGAACGGATTCGTTTTTGCCTGTGGCTGGCACGAGGATAAATACAAATACCCAGCTACAGAAAATCTGACAACACAACAACACGGGCGCAACGCAAGAAATATTTATGAAAAGTCGTCCTCGACGTATAGATAATTCTGGAACACTATGTTTGGATACGTATGTAATATGTATACATATGTTACGTATACTTTTCAGCATGCTACATGTCACATTATACATAATACATTACAGCTGCCGCAGTATGGCGTGACTGGTGATCATATGGAACCTGTTAAGAAAGTGTCCTGATCTGGCAACCTCTCACAGTGGAATTAGTCACGTCACATGGTTTTGTCATGAGCCCAAATGAACGTTCATTCGCAGGACCCATGTACTGTACAATCCGGTACGATGAAATTTAAGCACCTTTACATATATGACTTTTGCATATTTCGAAAACAACTTTTACCGCAGAAGAAATGGGCTCAAATTGCTCAAACCATTTCGACTACTCGAAATTCATGTTTGTGCATGAGACCAGTGCGCCCTTTTTCATATCGAATTTTTTCGAACAAGGCAAAAATTGTTGTGCAAGATTCTGACGCATAAACACGGTGGTCTTGTCACCTCGAGCTTGCGGGTGAAACGGAGGGGTCAGGAAATGTGAGGCGGAAATTAGGCCGATTAAGTTAGGATGCGGCGGGAGGTTCGAAGTTCGCGGCAACAAGAGGCTAATTTTGCCTTTATGCGTAAGAAGTGACCGACTGCAAAAATGAAAACTGCCGTAGGCGCATTCATCATATTTTAATTCCAAGGGGCAATGTTTACGATCGGTCCATGCTGCACAAGCTAGAGACTTAAATCGACCCTGTTCTGACTTAGTTTGTGGCCTGAGATCAGTAGTAGTGCTCGACAAATTGCGTTTCTGCAGCAGTGTGAGATGGTGATGTGCCATGGTATTACAGAACAAAATTGTGCCGCACGTCCGCATGGAGTAACGCCCGTTTTGAAAAAAGGTACACACATGTATACTTACACATATACGGCATTGAATCACTCACATAAAAACATGAACTGAAAAAGTGTCAGAATTACTTTCAATAGAGGTTTTTACATATGACCTAACCAGGGTCTCAGAAGATGAAGTTTCTGTGCTGCGCAGAAATCATTTCATTGGGCTTTTCTCAAGCCAAGAGATGAGTCTGGCAAGTAAACGGGAGTGTCATCAGCTTGACCTTTTATTAGCGCCTGGGGGCGGGCAGCACGAGATACAGTTCCGGATGCAATTCTAGGCTGAAAGTTGAAGTCGCGTGCACGCGCGTGCACGCGACTTCCTAGTGCTAAGGCTGCGATTAGATAAATGCGGAATGCGGAAATTAGTGAGCAGATAAATGCGGAATGGCAAATTTTTGCACTCCGCGTTTATCTGCTCACCTTTGCGGAATGGTGCGTGCTTGGGTGACGATGACAACTTCCAGCGTGCTGACCTCAAACGTTGCTTGTTAACGCAAACAGCAACACTGAGATGTTTGACCAAATGCATAATGCATTTACTTGCAGAAATTCAAAGTTCCGCAAAGGTGAGCAGATAAACGCGGAATGCGGAATGTAGAAATCTGCCATTCCGCATTTATCTAATCGCAGCCTAAAACGCACGCTAAAACGCATTTCAACTTTCAGCCTAGAATTGCACCAGGTACCGTATCATGCACACAAACGGGTGAAACCATCAATTCCCGTGTACAGTACATGCTGTATAATTATTATTGCCACCTTACACGGATACAAAGGAAAGTAGTCAGTTTCCAATGAACAAAAAATACTTGAATAGCGAGAGAGACTCGGAAACACGATCTTATAGGCAGCTTGTTATTACTTCCCAGCCGGTCTTGATAATATCAACAGTGCAGCGGGCGGTGTAACTCAATTTACGAATTATCCTTATTTTCGCGCCGGAGTGTGTGGCTGCATTTTCAGATGGTGCAGTTCAAAACCACTCGCCATGCTGCCGAAAAAGGGTCGTTTCGTACAAAGAAAGTGACGTTCGAAAACATTTGTCGACGTACATTTTGACTCGCTTGCAACGTTCTCAATGACAGCATAAAAACAGTGGACATCCCGCTCAACAAATTGTTGTAGTTGAGAACCCTTCAGAAGTTTGAAACCCACGGATTGCAATTCTCCTGTGGATCACATTGGAATTCGTGGCTTTTGCCAGAACATATTCAATTCAATTCAAGGTTACAGCATTTGCAATGCAATTGTATGCGTGACTGTTGCTTCAATATGAGCATTTGCTTTTAGTCAACAAATGTTTACGTATACATACATAATAGGCGCGGTGTGGTTTGGTCTTCTCTCGACATCAGTGCCGCTCACTGCAGTGCCGTTAGTGAGTCGAAAACAGACATCGCACGGATACATACCTACATACCTAAGTGACATAAGGTATGCATAGGTAAAAGATGTCTTTTTGAGACAATAAAAAACAGAGTTCTCTTTTCGGAGACAACAGTTTCGGTTTCCGTTTTGAGGAGATTTTCGGCACAAAAGTCAGCTTTGACAAATAATAGACCTGAAGGTTACTTTATGTATTGGTTCTATTTACAAGGAGCTGTACAACGAGCGCCCTGGGCAAAATGTGGGGACCACAATTTTTACTGCGAGTCCCGCGGTGGGGTCCGAATTTTTTGGCAGCTAAAATGAGCACGCAGCTGACAATAACGACTTTGTTGTAAAGCAACTAAAGTGCATTCATTCCCATGCGACTAAAATTCACTAAAACAGCAAATAATGACACGTGGAAATACGGTATTCGCTGTGCTGTATACACAGCACCTGGGGCGTGAAGCCCTTATCGCAGCAATTCGAACCTTGCTGTAGGATTGACTTGTGCATTTTACGGCGGTGAACCCATTTTACAACTTTATGGCGTGCGTGCAATTACCAATGTGCTTCACGTGGTGTATCTGTAGCTTACGAAAAATTCACAGACTCTCGTTAAGTGATAGTTTTCGGCGCGCTTCACTGGTTTTGCAATTGAAAGTTTATTGAAGTGAAATGAACTTTATGCGCTTCCATAATTCTGGAGTGGAATTGGACTTGACATTTCTTACGCGCCACAAAACAATGACCAAAATTCGGTTCAGATAAATGAGCTGAAACAATTGTTTTAACGAATCTGTACACGTACTCTGAAAAAATGACGGCTGTACCTCTGTCACAGATATGACCTTGACAGAAAACTGCACTTTAGCTCGCCAAGTTTCTGGCTGCATCACGTGGGCGCAAAGCAAGACATGAGAATAACAAAATTGGAAAGAAATGGAACTTGCTCGGGTAAATGGCGTACACAGCGCACGTTTACCAACGATCACGCGCGCACACAGAAAGCACGGCTGGCGGCCGAGTGTTTTTGTTCGGAAAGTAATTGATAGTGACATAAATTGTCGAGTTGCTGCGTGCGCGTGTCAAAGATTGGTATCAGAAACAAAACTCTGAACGACACTTGGGACGCCCTATGTTATAAGGCAGCGCACATTGACACGGGCACTAAGATGTTCAAAAGAGTCCGCAGTGAGTGAATGCAAGAATCGAGCCGCGCTCCGAAGAAATTCGACTTATTCTGATGTCGTCGACACAACAGTTGTAAGCAACCGAGGTCGACGTTTGCAGCTGGGTCGACCGCGGTCATCTACGGCTTGCGTCGACGTCGACTACATTAGAATTAGCCGAAAATTCGAGACATACAGTAAGCTCGACAACTGCGGTCAAAGTTATGGGTGGCCGGTTCACTAATGACGCACAGCTGAATTTGGTCGGATTCCAAAAACGGAAGCAGAAAACATACAGCATCAAATGTCGACATCAGCAGACCACGGACACAATCAAACGCTTCCGCCGGCGACCGAACGTTAATTTTGGAACATCAACCACGACACGCGGGACGACCTACATATGTATACATTCGTTCCGGAATCACCAAAAACGGACACAAAAAAGAAATGGGGAAGAGTTCGAGAACCCCGCGAATTCCTAAGGGCGCGGCCAGGTAGATGCGGACTGCGGACTGCGGACATTGAAAAAAAACTATGTCCAATGTCCGCAGTCCGCAGTCCGCATCTACCTGGCCGCACTTGCGGACTGCGGACTGCGGACATTGAAAAAAAACTATGTCCAATGTCCGCAGTCCGCAGTCCGCATCTACCTGGCCGCACTTGCGGACTGCGGACTGCGGACAATCGAAACATTTCTTTGATAGTGTTTGCTAGCAAGCATACAACTACAGGGTTGCAAATATGCAAACTTCAACACCGTGCATAATACTGTGTTGTCTTCTGTTGTTGCCTGAAACATCCATGTAATATCTGCCAACTCACAATAATCAATTGCCAACACACGCGCAACTGACGACTGCCACGTATTACACACAGCAAACACAGAATGAGGACACACACGTTAGAATGTTTCATGGTATTGAATGGCAGGCAACAGGGCAGGATTCCACGTTACACTGCATTCACAACCCTGTAGTTGTATATCGCACTAGCAAACACAATCAATGAAATGTTTCGATTGTCCGCAAACCGCAGTCCGCAAGTGCGGCCAGGTAGATGCGGACTGCGGACTGCGGACATTGGACATAGTTTTTTTTCAATGTCCGCAGTCCGCAGTCCGCATCTACCTGGCCGCGCCCTCTGAATTGTCATGCTGCTTTGTTGATTGCAGCAAAGCGCGACGTTGCTGACTTTTTTCGACGAAGCACTTTGCGGCTGTATTCGTCCCTTGAACAGTTTGCAAACATTGAAACGTATTTTTGATGCTTCGCTGGCGCATTCAAATTACAGACAGACATCCAATCAAGAACTATGTACCTACACAGCCTGGTCGCTGGCTCTACCGACTGGAGAAAATTGCCTTTCGCCAACAGTAAAGCAAAATGTGTGAGACGCTTTTACTTTTCACTCACGCTTTCGAAAAGTAAGACTTCCGTCGCACGTGGCCACAAAAACATCTTGAGATTCAAACGTTACACACAATGGAAACAAATGAGACGCGAGCAGACTGCAGCTTTGGCTTGCCTCTCCGTCATTCAAAATGTGACGGAACTATCCAGAAGACCATGGAGCTGTCAAAATGCAGCACCAGTGCAAACTGCAAGGCGTAGTTACAAACCATTGGCAACACATCAGTTTACTGGCAGACAATTCGTGAATTTGGTGTTTTTGTATTGTCCAATTTCGTTTGTCATGCCTGCTCTGCATCTGGGATTCAGGCATTTATGGGAACTATGGCACTGAAGCACGCCCCAACAGTGGCTTGTATTTGGGCTCATGTACCTACATTAAGATTTAGGCTGTCTGGGCGTAAAATATTCTTCCGTCCCTCAACAGCGCAATAAAAAAATTTAAACTTACATACATTTGTTCTGCCTGTTTTACAACGCGTTTTTGTAAAATAATCGCAATGATTTGCATGTAAAATCGTGCAGCAAAGATAATAATGATAAAAAAACAAGCGTGCATTAGTTCCAAAAGTACCATATGTAATGAATTCTGCAACTGGATACCATTTATTTGGAAGTTTTCCGAATAAGCCCTCTGGGGGCTCATTTGCATATTTTTTGCTTCAAAATCTCAAAACAGACGGATGTGCCAAATAAAGCCCCCAAGGGGGATATTTGGGTAGACGGTAATTTGGATCAAGAATCAGCATCCCGTGTCCATTTGGTCACGTGACCCACTAAAGCGCTTAAAGGGATCCCTGCACCATTTAGGGTCATCTCACCTTGCTCAAAATTGGTATCCAGAAGTTAGTTTTTGAGGCTAAATTAGAATTTCGGGTCAGTTTTTGCGTAACCTTTGATCAGACAATTATAGCCATTTTCAGCCGTTAACGCGGTCACAATGGTCTCATGAATGTTGATATGCAAAAATTGACCCCAAACTCTGATTTATGTAGCACCTAAGCAACCTCCGCCCGAGAATATTTTGAGCAAAATCTGCGAGATTACCCCAAATGAGGCATGACACCAACACCATTCAGCACTGGGGGTCATGTGATCAAAATGGTGACCTCCTGGACATACTTTTCGCCAAATTTTTTTCCTGATCCATAAGGCGAGGTGGGGTTTTCGTGTTTTTGGCGTACAGATATGCATGGCCATGTTAGGCATGAACCGTATACATGCATACATGCGGTGGACAAAGACCCAATCTGAGAGAGCGATCCGACATCAATGGTATCGTTAGCCATTGTGATGGCGCCATGGCAAAAACACGACACAAAAACATCCTCAGTGGCGATGTTTGTTGCAAGCGTTTGTGGGTGCAATACAAAAGTTGGCGACAAGCCTGATTCGTGTGCATTGTTTGAGCTCGGCATTTCATGGTGTAATAGCATGTTTCTGTCTGGCCTATAGAGCACGACGCATGGGCATGATAAGCCAGATGGCCCCAACACCAACAAACGCAACGCATAAAGTTTGGCCGCTTGGGAGCTCCAATGCAAACGACGCGGTCAGCTGAAGCGATGTGCATGTGCCACAGTCAGGGCATTTTTTATTGGTATATATATATACAAGTTTTGGACCATAGGATACAATACATTCTAATGCGCACAAATGGCGTGGTTATGGGTGCCATTTGGATGTACGAATGTGCAAGTTACAATAAAAAGCGGTGCCTAAATTATTTTAAGTAACCAACTTTATGACATCGGTCCAGCCTGATTCGAGCTCATAAAAACTGGCCGAGCTGGCCCGTATCCGTCCGCTACAGTCATAAAAAACGCGCAGAAACGAGTTTTTTGGATCCAAGATACAATGTCGAAAATTTGAATACCGGAAAACCATTCTTGCAATTGAATGTGATCCACAATTCAATAAAAAGTTTGCCAACGGCACGTGTACCGAGAAGCTCATTACATGCCTATTCTACGAGAAGCTTCGGATACGACTTGAAAGGCTTTAGGTTGAACACACGTGTTATACAGACATGACAGCATCGAGTTTAGCTCAGTGAGTCGCCATTTTAGCTGAGCTGTCCGGTTTGCATTGCAGCAGGATAACCGCTTCTGGCACTGCAATCACCAGAGGGCCATCAATCTCGGTGGGGAACGACTTACTGCACTCAGAGCTGTATGCCAAGTGTGCCCTGAAGCTGGCCCGTGGTCTAACTGAACACGCAAGAAAAGCACACCCATAAATTACAGTACTTGTTGCTGTGCCGTGGACCCAAACAAACTGACGGATCAGACGGTTAATTTTATTGGGCAAAATCATGACCCGCAAGCAGCGTAACAGTGGAAACAAGATATGTTACAAGATCAACATCAATATTAATACTATACTTAGCACAAACTAGGGAACATTCTTAGCGAAGACAGGCAGTCCTGTAAAAGCAGTCAGCCGAACATGAACAAAATAATTAGGTTGTATCAGTAGGGCTCCACCAAATATGGGCAAACTATAGTCTGTTTATTATATTTCGACATAGTGTATAAGCCCCATTCAGCGATGTTTGGAGCGGGCTGGGTCGACGCCATTCTAAATGAATGTTTCAAGCATTGCTAACTCAGGCAAAAGACCGATTGAACATTGCTTGCCGCGTGGCGCAAAAACACGTGGCCTGTCATCGCACAGCACCAACAATGTTCAATGGCTCTGCGAATGAGTTGGCAATGCGTGAAACATTCATTTAGAATGGCGTCGACCCAGCCCGCTCCAAACATCGCTGAATGGGGCTTATACACTATGTCGAAATATAATCAACAGGCTATACATTAACACGAGCCCGATTTCGAGGATGGTGTGAATTCAAAACAAATAGAAAAAGAAAATCATCATGCTCCATTTTGTATTCTTCAACGTGTAACATTTTCCCAAATCAACAGCCACGTCAGAATGTTTCACTATTCTGCCAGCTGCGAAATTGAGCTCATGTTGGTGTAGTTTGCCTTTAGACCTGAAACATAAATTTTTTCCATGTCCATGTTTCGGATTTTGAAAAAAAACCGAAACACGAAGCATGATAATCGAAAACGTTTAGACTGACTATATAAATTGTTCACGTCAGCTATTGATACAAGTGGCAAGCCCGGAACTTTTTCGATTATCATGCTGTGTGTTTCGGTTTTTTTTCAAAACCCGAAACATAAACATAGAAAAAATTCTGCTTCGGGTCTATCTGGTGGAGCCCTAATTACATCAGAAAGATAATAAGACCGAACAAAAGGAGCCAAAAACTGAATCGCACCAATTAATTTTACCAAGCACAGAGAAACAACAACACTAAGACTTGCACACATTTGTGGCTTGATTGATGCATGACGCAAACGACAAGAAAACAGCTGGGATCAACGAGCAAAATGTGAAATGAAGAAAAGCAATTGAAAAATAAAAACAAGACAAAGTCATTTAACAAAAGAGGTGCTGAGAAAAACTACCAGATTCGCTGTCGTGCTGAAATGACACACATGATTAAAAACCATACAAATGAAACCATGATTAATAAGTAAACAACAGAGTTCAAGCTCAACACAAATCCCGTTCAATATCATTCAGAATGCAATCAAGTTGATGTTTCAGTCTTCATCCTCAAAGTCAGCCGATCGCGCAGACGTCCAATGCGCGGATGTGGAATGTCGGGGTTTACGAACCTGATGACAAGAAAATAGATCGCAATTTACCACAGTTGTCTCGAAATCAATCAACAGTCACACCCACTTGCAACGGATGCATAGCCATCGCGGCGTCGGGGAAACGCTCCATGTAGCGGTGCAGCCGGAGGAATTTCACACGCACCAAACGACCTGAAGTTGATCATTTACTCAAGAGTCAGCAATTGTCTTCAATTCTGTTCAAAATGAGCAATTAAAACATATGGGAGAATCCGTACGTACCGTCAAACCACGATCCATGCAACTTCTTGTACGCATCAAACGCTTCTTCTTTAGTATAGAACTGCGCGTATACGCATCCCTGCAAACGCAGAAATTATTTTAACCCATTGAAAAGATTCTCAAAAAAGTTTTAAGCAAACATGTGATCAACTGCGTTAAGAGTTTTTAAGAAATTACTGAATCTTGATGTACCTCATTCGAGAATCGATCCACAGCTATATGTTTCACGCGAATGTCAGGTCCGACTTTTTCCAACAACGAATCTTGCAGGGCTATAGTCCAATTGCTGCCTTGTTGTCTGCAGTGTTTGGTGACATTTCAGCGTACCGTTACCAATCGTAGTCGCAAGCATACATTTGGACAATTGAATTACGTGTACTCACCCTTTTGGGTCAAACATGCCGCGCAGTTTCAAACATTCGGTTACGGGCTTGGTGGGCGAGTTCAGATCGACTTGCTCGTCGCCAAATGCTGCAAAAGTGGTGTTTGAATAGAGGGTTAGAGGTCGGGGGGGGGGGGTGAAAAACAAACGTGGTGCTACAGGCATGACGATGTGCTGCTGCCACCGGTTGCCCATGAAAACAAGACAAGGCGGGCAAGGCTTATCGCAGCTTTACCAACGTATATGTACAATCGCACCGACCATGTCCCATCCACGCATGTTCAGTGTCGTCATCAGTGCTGTCGGTCGTCTGTTGCAGCCATCGCCACACCTGACATTCCTGTCCGTTCACAAACTTAGTCTCCGTGATCACCCTCGACTCATTTTCGTTGATGTACGTGCACGCGTCGTGCCACAGCGACAGCGCGTCTGATAGACTGCAACAACCATAATTTGCCACTTTTGAGGCAGGACGGCACTGTTGTTACTTTTCCATGGACGCAGCTTTCCATGGACGGGAACAGAATTGATCAAATATTGTTTGGGCCCAACTATATGATATGACAGGAGGTAGTCCTGCTGTGTGCTGCCTAATTTCGATCAGCGGAAAACACGCTCCCCAAAACCTAGCAAACAACTTCGAGTCAAAATCAATGCGCCAATTACATCACAGATTTATAAATTCCAATCAAAAAATGAAAAACCACGCGTCAGCGGGGGCAGGTGCGAACTGCCGCTGCGTCAGCGGACAATCAAATTAGGGCTACCTTTCGCCAAAAAGTAACGCTATGTTACTCACCGATCGGCGGGCTTGATGAGCATGTCGCGCACGTGCGGCACAGCAACGTATGGATCACGACGACCGGCAGTCGTGTTCAGATGTTTGCGCAGAATGTCTGTGGACAAGAAAATTCGATGTATTCATTTCTATGTGGACGAAAAACACCAAACGAACCAACCGGTGATTTTATCGATCGTGTCAAACAACTGCTGGCGACGTCGCGCTCTGCTTCGGTAGACGTATTGTTGATAGAAGTAGATGGCGAATATCGCACCCACCACTGTAAATCATGCAAACATTTCGTAACTTGCTGTTATTGGATTTGGATAACTGCATAACTCGCATTCCGCACGATCACTAAAAATTAGACCCACCCAGAGCCACGGCAAGCACTGGAATTATCAACTTGGTGTACACGAACGCTCCCGTGTCAAGGACGGCAGCTGAAATGAAATGAGCGAAAGGATTTAAAATTTGCACAGATGAAAGTTCAACTCATCATTCGCAACGATTATTTCGCCACACCAACCTCTGGTGACTTTGTACGCTTGTGCAACGGCTTGTCGATTAGCGACCATCAGATAGATAACTGCCAATGCAAGTAGCAGACCGATGAAACACGACAGCAACGTGTGCGACATGTCACGCACTTCTGCAATCACACAAATTAATTAGAACAGAACGTGTTTATCGCATACACAAGACAAGCCCAATCCCCAACCCGGTTCGGGTGTATCGCCACCAGTCGAATACCGCGACCGTGTCATGTACCGATGTGGTTGTGTGTATGTCGGTCGACCTGTCACACGACGTTGCTGACCGCCGAAACCGAACGCCGAGCGCAATTTTCTGAATTGGCACGGCAGGTGAAAGTTGTGCTTTGTTCAGAATCTAAATTACCGATCAACAACCAACCTCCACGCAGCATCAACGGTCTGTCCCACATTGTGCACCACTTTCTGTGCATACGACTTGGCTGGCAAGGCGGCTTGTGCATAACGTTCCTTGCCTTCTGTCCGGCCAGTGGCTGTTGCGGTGCCGAAATCCTGTACAGTCGACGCACATTGAGCAATCTGTAGTTGGTCAGAAAACAGACAATAATCACAGAACAGACAAACATGCCCTACCCGATCCCTATCATTGAATTGTCCCAGCGGTTTGCGTGCGTACGGATAGCGTCCCGGTGACCAAGACGACCCGACATCATCAGTGAGTGACGAACGCAATGTGCGATGCGGTGAAACATCACTCGTCACCTTCGCCTCGCCACCACCAATTAGGTTCTGATATTGTCCATTGTACTGATATTGTCTATTGTCTTGGAGCTAATGTTTGGATTTGGAGTCACTATGGACCGCGTCAGCATTGAAGGCAAGTTCAATGACATGGCCTTGGCTTGCGTGACCACAGGCACATTTTGGTTGAGCTGTATCTTGGAATGCGGTTGGCGAACAAATTCCGCCCTGCGCTATGTTGGGCACGCCAATGGACTTGTCTTCAAAGTTTACATATGGGCCCTATATCAAACGAAAAATGTTACAAACACACCGAGAGCAATTGACTTGCGCGATTCCTGGCCGTTCTCGGTGACACAAAGCTGGTGTTGGCTGATCGATTCACCATTTGTGCACTGTCGGACTCGTCGTCTTGGTCGCTGAGAGATACACATTAGGTTACGCAGGTGTTTTACGCAACTCAAGGGTCTCATTAAGCAAAATAAAGCAAAAAAACCAGCCTATAGTCAAACACCGATCGCTTGGTGGTTGTTTTCTGGGCAGCGCCTCGACGAGCTGTTGGTTGTGCACTCGGCTTGGGCTTGGCTTTTGGCTCGTCCGAAACATCGAGCGTGGTTGAACGCGACAGATTGAGGGCGCCGGGGATGATCTCGGAACCAGCGACATGACCACGACGTGACGGACTGTGACGCGTGGCACGGACGGGTCTGTGCGTGTGTACGACAACAACGGTCGATAATGTGCGTGTAAAACACAAATGAAAAGAGCAAAACGATATCACACAGATGTGAGGACCGGGCTGGGCCAGTGTAGTTCCTGGTCCGGAGGGGGAGACAGCGGACCCTCCGTTTTTTTCGGAGGGCGAGATAGTGTACCCCCGAGGGAGGGAAGGGGGGGGGGAAGACCCAAATTCAGGAAAAAGTCACTTTTTGAGGTCGAAAATTTGGCCTATTTTTTCCTCTTTTTGGAAAAATTCTTCATAAAAAGGGTATTTTTGGCGACTTTTGAGAACATTGACCTAAAAATCACACATTTTTGGCCTAAAAATGCCCATTTTAGGCCTAGAAATGCCTATTTTAGGCAAAAAGGGGGGGAGATAGTGTATCCGGAGGGGGAGATAGGGGGTAGTGTACCACCTGAGGGGGAGATAGCGTACCCGAAACCCGAGGGGGGACCCCCTCCCACGATTGGCTATTTCTTCACCCTATCCGAGGCTGATCCTCCTCTCGGCACTTTCGAGGTTTCAGTGTTTTAAGGCTGTTTGTTGAGTTAAGCCTAATCTAAAGCCCAAGTCTAAGCCTAAGCCCAAGCCACAAAAAGATAAAAAAACGAAAAAATTTTTTTCGCTATCGGGAGTCGAACCCACTACCTCTGGCATTGCAAGCTAAAGCGCTGCCGCTAAGCCAAGCTGCCGACACAGTCACGGCACTGAAAGGTACAATACAATCCTAATGCGCGCGCGGTGTTACACAACACGGTGTCTGCTTGCTGAAACAGGCAAGTTGCGTGTGTTTGTGTTGGCAGCACAGCACACAACACAACAAGAAACTTGGATGGTGTGAAGAAATAGTCGTAAATCCCCTACGATTAGTCGTAAATCCCCTTCCCCCAGGAACTACACTGGGCTGGGCCGAGCTGGGATTTTGGACTTTTGGCACGGGTCGAGCCGTGCCGGTCCGAAATGACCATATTTCAAACCAAAAGCGCCCTTTTTCGCAAACATCTCCAAAAATTGCCCTTCGCGCAGAGCAACGGCTCATTTTTTGTGGGACCCAAATGGACCCGGTTCACAGAATACAAAACCATAAACGTGATTCCCCGAGGAAGTTTTGCAAGTTTTGGCTTGTTTGACCATTTCTTCTTTTTTGACCTCAAAATCGGGCAGGGGGGCAGGGCATCGGCCCAATCCCGATCCTAATCTCAGGTGTCATGTCACATTACAAAATTTACTTAATTCTAACTTTTTGTGCTTCATTTACGCAACGGACGCGAAGCAAAGCAAGCAACACGTAGTGCAAAACTGCCAACTTGGCTGCTGCGTGACCAGCTTCTTCCGAATCCGAGTCGATTGCCGGACTTCGTTTCTTCTTCTGAGGTGAGCGAGACGGCGTCCTGCTGCTCGATCCTTTTCGGGTGGCTGCTGTTTCCTTTTTCGGTCTGCCCCGCCCGCGAGGCTTCTCCTCTTCTTCGCCCTTTTGCTCCTTCTTCGCTGTTTGGTTGCCAGTCTCGCGAAGCTTCAACAACTTTTTGATGTACAAATTGCGCGTCGTGTCCGTCACCGGCCCGATGTTGACACCAAACGTAGACAGTTCGGCTCGGAGATCGGAATCACTGAGGTTCAAGGCCATTTTGCTCTTGTTTTTTACCCTGTAAACTGCTCATTTGCAGTGATTGCAGAGAAAACGAAAACACAGAACAGAGGTCGCAATCGCAATCGGGCCGGATTTGGCCGGCCCGGCCCGAGCCCTCAAATCTCCAGCCCGGCCCGCCCCGAGCCCCCAAATCTCCGACCCGGCCCGAATTTTTGGCTCAGATTTTAACCCAATTTTTGTCATAATTTTTGCGATTTTTTGAACCCATTTTTTGGTTGAAAATTCATTGTTTTCCATGAAAAAGTCGTCAGATAGACAATACTGATCAGTGATCACTATCACTAACCGTAAAAACCTAAATACAGTCCCCCCCGGAATAGAGCCCCCCAAAAAGGGGTCAGTGAATTAATAGAGCCCCCCCGGAATAGAGCCCCCCTAAGTAACATCCCCTATACTTGTAGTGTATTAAGGCTTGATAGTGGTGTACAGTACAGGTACTCTTATGCACGTTTGTTGTTCGTTCAGAGCACATAATACGCCTCTTATTGTCGAATAGACACGAATAAAAGCGATTACAAGGGAAAAACATCCTTTCAAACCCCTTTTTAGGGCTTTTTAGGGGTATTTCTGGGAATGAGGTCAGTGAGTTAATAGAGCCCCCCCTTCTATTTAAGGTTTTTACGGCACTTGCCGAATCCGTCAGAAATTTTAGTATTTTGATTGACAAAAAAATCCCTACTTTTTCAGTAAAATAAGTCATTTCAGAAGCTTCGCCCAAAATCGCGGCCCGGCCCGGCCCAAGGTCGACCGGCCCGATTGCGACCTCTCGACCTCTGACACTGACACAGAAACGTATGGGGGACAGAGGCCATGCAAGAAATAACTAACGCTTTCTCCATTCTCCCCACTGTTATCAAGCAGAACCGAAATGAAAACTGAACAAAAACACAGCCATAACATAGCAATACTGCGATTGAAATTGTAAAACCCCTCTCTTCGCAAAAAAATTGCAACTTTTTCTTTTTCATTGCGTAGATTTTGAAATTTTTCGGGCAAGCTCCACGTGCAACGGATTCTCATGTTCGCATCTCGGTTATGCTTTGCGGTTGCAGTTCTTTGTGATCTAAAATTACCAGCCTCAATTGCAATGCGTCGGTTGGACCATAATGCTACATAGTACCAGAATGTTTCGGTTGAATCATGATACAATGCGTAATACTTTACAAACGTGCAAACAGCGTTGCATACAATGACATAGTAATCATGTCTTGGATCGGGATGTTGTACATTCATTGTTTACCATTTTATTAGTAATAGCCAATAATTTGTGGAAAGCTTCGGTGCTAAGATAATTATGACATGAACTGTACTATGTTACTTATTCACACCGGAAGCCAAAGCATGTGCATTACGTAACATTGCTGCGAGCGTATTGGATTGTTCCAAGTGCGACAAGGCACCACAAGTTTTATTATGATCCAAGCTGTTTTTCGAGCCAAGCTTGTTTCAGCTTTCTAAAGCCAAAATACTTGCCCCTCTTGGCGTTTTTTCTGTTTGTTGTTTGCCCGTGCTGGTGAGCAGGCCACCCACTTTTTAAAACTAACTGGCCTTTATCAGTGCACAGAGCCGTTTCAGTAAACAGCATGGTCGTGAAAAATGCTCGTGATTTGGTATTTTACAACTACGACGAAAGTTTAAGAATTCCACCATGGTCGGTTAATATCACTGCAGAACTGTGTGGTCCCACGCGATTGTTTACTTCTTCGATAATTGTGCCAAGTAATGCGTATTGGTGACAGCCCTTATCAGCTCACCTCAGTTGCAAAGACCGATAATGCGCTGCACAACCACAATTCCAGTCTCAAAGCGTCTCTGTTATGAACGTGTTTTTGAAACAACCGTTGTCGAATGAAGAGTACAACCGCATTTGCGTTTGCTCTAACAGTCTTCAGATTTTTTTGGTGTTTATTGCTTGTGATCGATTTCAGTTTATGCAGCAAAAACGCGCTCGTTTCGGAAATTTTCTTCATTAACAAACCTATCACAAGCGTGGTGCTTGCCACACAACATGTGACTAACATGAGTTTCTAAGCACATTTCTTCTAGTTCACGTGTTTTTTTAGTTTGTTGTTATCTCCGTGCTTTAGGTCAGTTAAATGAAGGTGTAAAACATGATGTGCATCGTCAAATGACATGTGTAAATATATGACCAGCACTTTTATGACTGCAAAACATCCTTATCACCCGGCTTGTCTGTGAAGATCATAATCTTTTGTGAGTACCTTGTACATCACAGCTTTTGGGTTTCAACAACAAGGCTTGTTTGTCATTTTCTTCTATGATCGTTTACAAGGGAATTCAAAGAATTTAGAACAAGAGCAATAGCGCACCAAAAGGCCGTGATGCACAGCGCTCGGTCGTCAATGAGCGACCAGAGCAGCCGCACATGGAGTATCGGACATCGTCAGTATCGACCGAGGCCCATTTCGCCACCCAAAGACTACGACAACGACACGTACCCGTTCCAGACATTGGGTGATGGGTATCGAACGAAGGTTAGTCTACCTGAATCAACAAGCTGATGTTTCAAGCCACAATACAGTTATTCCATTGGATAGAAATAAACAGTCCCCTGTTTCAGGCCATGACCAAACCGTACCTGCCGGCGCCAGACTACGACGACAGTCCACCAACAGTGAGACGGAACGTGCACTTTCTCACCGAGCGCTACAACGGGGGCACAACCAGAACGACGCGTGGGTCCATCAAGACGGAATCTCCGAAAAAGTTCAAAGCGCAGGATTATGTGAAGAAACGCGACAGTTGGTTTAGATAACAATATTAATTGATCCGCTTGGCCCCTGAATAATCAAGGTGACCGTTTTGCTCAGAATTCTCGTCCGGGACCCTGACTGAAGGTGGACGCAACCTTGCGTTCGAATACCATCTGCGAAACCATCAACGTTACGATGGTGATTCGTATGAGCAGGCAATGTTGAACTGCCCATTGTGCCAAACAGTCTACTCTGGTCATCTCGCCACTTTCATGTCAGTTCGTTCATGAGGGGCATCACTGTTTAGAACAATTTTTTGCATCGGCCAATATTGCAGGGACGCACACAAGGCGACGCGCGCCAAGTAGTGGAGTGATTCACAAGTACCACATATAGGCAATCCGCCAGCTCATGGCACTCAACACGCACAGGCTGCACGCTACATTACTGCCGTCAATGAATGCATCTATTCTCTGCAGTTATCCGTTGGAACATCCCTAAATTTTGCAACAGTGCAGAAAAGTGTCATGTCAAGCAGCTAATTAAAGCCGAGTAAATTATAAAGCGGCCATCAAAGTATAACACTCGTTCAAAGTGTACATTTTGTTTAGAAAATGGCGTGTGCTGCTGGATGCGCTGTGTGTATAAAAAGTGCCATGAGCCGATGGATTGCCTATACTACTTGACCAAGTTGTGTGTTTGGCTGAATGTCTGGGCAGATAATCTATGAATTATCTTATTTATGAATATTTTTTGCGATCGTGAACCTGGTCTATACTTTAATAAATTATCACCATGGTACAAATAAAATGGTGTTTACCCGAGCACCTTGAGCAATCAGTGCAGAGACTCACGTTGAGACGAGGCACAACCACCAGACACCAATCGCACCATAAGACTCGGAGCGGTCAGCATCAGTCAGCATAAAGCATCTGTTTGCCACATCACAACGCCCCTGTTTGTTGTTCATTTTATCTGCGTTTCTTCATCCACGGAAATGTCAGAAATCGTCAACAGTGGGGCATCACATACTAGATCAACTTTTTCACAATCAACAAACCCACAATATGTATTTCATAAACCAATTTCACAGAATGAGGCATTAGGTATCACCAGTTCGTATTTTGGGTGTGTTTTTTGTTGCTTAGAGTTTAGGTTTGTCCACATACTGTACATACGGTTTGAGCCATATTCGGTTTACCACAATTCTGGAAATGTTCTGCTCACAAATTTGTTCTCCTTTGCTTGCCAGTAGGCGTCGCCGTAGGTCCAGTTGTCTTTGCCATCAGATTTGAACCACATCGGTTTGAAGTCGTCATTCTGCCAGTGACAATCAACCATCTCATGATGTTTCACAACTTGCGGATACAAAACCAAACCCACCGATCGATGTCTTTCTCGTTGTTTGCGTTCGAGCTGCAGTTTGGTTTCGTGCGCCTCGTCGAGCTTGTTTTGCTCGATCAGTCGTGGCTCGGGTCGATAGCGTGAATCGGTCGGTGGCAGCTTGTCTGCAATCATGAATGTGTCGCTTTTGTTTTCACCAACGGGCGGTGTACCAGGTCATCGTCATGCCCCAGCTGACCACATGTCTCAAGGTCAATCTGTGTATGCTCAATTGTTGACCGCTTTTCCACACACCTGATCCAGCCAGCATTTGAGGTGTCATTTCATTCAAAGTAAATGTCAGGTCATTGAAGCCGAACTGGTTGTTTTTGGTGGATGGTTTCGCCGTGAAGATGGTGGTCTGTTTCTGTTCACCCTGCGCATGCACATCCGACCACAGTATTTTAAACTTTGCAGGTTAGAGACTGAATAGTGTGTGACGCACGGTTTTGTTTTTCCACAAGGACTTTGACCAATCACCACCGATTGTACACAATGATTGATCGGGATTGGCACGGTCGATTATGGTACCATTCACTTCTCGATGTTGTTGATCACCGTTGGGAGGCTCGAACTCGATCGAAGCCTGCGGGTGCAAGACGCATGTATGCAATTATGGCATCATGCGACTCTTCGTCACCCATGCGAGTCTCATGAACCCGTGGTTAGGCTATACGCAGCAGACGCCGAACCGTGAGTCCGTTTGACGCGGTCACAGTCATGGTGCCCGAGTGTGCCACCCAACGTGTCGCCTTTGTTGCGTCACAAATGTGCGTCGTCACTTTGTTCCATTCGTACACTTCCTTGTTGGCCAGTGTTAACGTGTTGCCTGTGGGTTACGGTAATGCCACAGCATGATGGTATATACATACAGGTACCAACGTACCAGTACATCAACGGCCACTCACCCGACGGTGCAATGGGCGTGACACGTAATTCGTTGGTTCGAAACAATGTGAATGACACCTGCAGTCGGGGCACAATTGCGATCGAGCGCATCGACCAACCACTGTTGCCTGAAACATCCCCAGCAGGGTGTGATAGTCAGGGATAATGCGACGTCGATTGGGAAGTGTCGCATGCTGCTGTTGTCACAAGACAATAACCTTGCGCGTGCGCCACCGATATGTCCGGTCCGTGGCTGACCTGCTCGGCGATGTAACGCCAACCGAGATCAGCGCGTCGATCGCATTCGAATGTTTCACCGACGAGCGGATTGAACGGTTTGCGAGCGCGATGTGCCGAATCACTGTAGGCCGACACCGCGAACGCACAGATGAACACCATTCGGTCGAGTCGATCGGAGCTCTCGATCGCCTGTGTTCGGTACGAATCACAATCGCAGTCACATTCAATAATTGATTCGCATGCATTCGCTGATTTATGTACATTTACTGATTGGTTCGTATTTAGTCATTGCTTCGAATTCACAAACTGTTTCGCATTCACTTACTTTATCAATCAAATACGCGTATCCGAGCTCCTCACACAACAATTGCAGCATCGTGATCGGTTCGTAGAACGCGATTGGCATTTTGCCACCTGATCCAAACACACCCATGCCGGACGGAGGCCGACCGGGGTTGATTGCGAATCGCGCGCGACGTTGCCAGCCTGAATCGACCATACATTACAGACTGAATGTGCATACGTTTGTATGTTTCAACTGAATGAGCAACCTTTGTCTCTGATGGCCGTGATTGCACTTGCGGATAACGCCGTCTTCATTTGTTGATGTTGTTTTGATTTTGCGATGGTCAATGTCGGTTCACTTTTGGTGGCTCGCACCGGCGGTGGTTCGGTCGTAGGCGAATCGGAGGTCGAACTCGTTGATTCGTCATCCGAATCCGATATCGTCATTGATTGGGTCGATTTGAGGAAGATCGTGTCCATCGACGGGAATTCGATCGCTGATGGTGCTGGCACCTTGGATGGAATTTGTGCCCGTAAAGATTGAGTATCAGAGATAAGTTGTCATGTACAAGATGCTTGGTAAACTGTAGAATTACATCGATGAAATTGGCGACTTTCTCGAGCTGTCGTTGAATTTTGAGTTGATTCTGTTGGAGTTTGACGGCGTCTTTCACGTACGCTTGATTGAAGATCAGCTCACGTTTGATTGCATTGTTGCCCATTTCGTCAGCAATGTCTTTGAGCACCTTTTGGCTGTCAATTGCTGGATATTACAACGTTCTTATTTCATCAACTAAACAAAGTGTCGAACCTGGCGTCCATATGTTTTAATCGCTTCTCATTTTCGTCAAGCAGCTGTCTGGAATCGGCCATGATCTCCCTGAATTCCCGTTGACTGCAGCAGACATCAGTCTGACCCATTTGAGTTGCGTCTGCTTAGGAACATATTGATGCTTAATCTAAGTCTCAGGAAGGTTTTTAAAAGAAACTGGGCAACCCGTGGGCAAACCGTTGGTTTCGGTCGAAATTTGATCCATTCTGGTGCTTGAAGATTTTTCGACCTGAAAGTTCAACACGCCTACATGTTTCAATGCATTTGGATTCTAGCAGAAATGGGGGAACGCACGATTCGGTAGAATTGATGTTGTTTGATGCCATCGACCCACTGACGAAAATTGTCGCTCGGGAATTTGAATTCGTACGTGTCTTTGTCGATGTTGAGCTTCATTTTTCTGTCACGTCCATGCTGGTACAGCTCACCCGCGCCAAAATCCAGCTGAAACATCACAGCAGCAGTCAAGGGCAGCGGCAGCCACATGTGTGGGATGGAACTTGTTTAGCTCGCGCCACGCGGGGGAGGGGCGTAAGGGGCGTATAAGGGCTAGCCCCAACCGTACCGCCATGCGAGTGTGTGCGTGTTTGTGTGACATTACCTCACGAATGAGCTTGTCGTCTTGTTTGACATTCTTTCTGATTTCGTACATTGACAGTCGACCGGCGCGCAGCACCACCCACACCGACTTGTATCTATTCAGCATCACCATTTTGCCTCGTTTCTTGTGTTTGCTCTGGAATGTGGTAAAAATAGCTTATGAAAGCGATCTGCTTCTGAAACCACTCGGATACAACTTAATTAAAATTTCATAGTCCTAAAGTTTAAGACAAGAACATGGACAACAAGATCTGCGCGGCCCTGACTTCGGCTAACATACCTTTATGACGCCCTGGACATCGTTCGGTTGTTGCTCTGTTTTCATGTTGTTGTTGATTTCGGGACTAATTCGGTTCCATTTATGTGGTTTCGATATTGATTGGGACTGGGATGCGCTATCGCTCGCTTTCTTCCGCCGTTTGTGCCAATTCTTCATGGAACCGAAATCGACAGGTGTATGTTTTGCTGGATCTTCTGATTTGGATATGGGTAAGTCCGGTTAGAATTTGGGAATTTTTGGTCAAACTTTGGTGGTTTTGGTGTTGGTCAGTTGGTGGACTAAATATAAGGGATTGATGATGACGGCTGTTTTTGTTAATTTTGCTCTGGACTTTGACTTTGGTTGGTTGAACACTGAAGAAACAAGAAAAACGATTTGTTGATCAATTTATACATTGGAGTGTCTGGCATGGCAATTGACAGGGTTGGACAAAACATTACAATTTTTTTAATAAAAACACTTTGGGGATATTTTTTAATTTTTTTTCGGGGGGGGGGGCAAAATACCCTTAAACGTCTTGCGCATCACTTGGTGTTGCTTTTGGTACAGGGTACCTGCCCCATGGGGTGGCAGACGCCACCCCTTCCCCCCGGTCGTCGCCATGCCGATAGCCATGCCCCCAATTCTAAAAAAGAAACTTGGAGTTGGGCCTTAAAAGAGAAAATTTCAATTTTCGGTTTCAGAATTTTACTGAAACTGAAAAATATGGCGATTTGGATGTGTTTTAGACGTTTATATTTTGCATGTCAAGTTCGAAGCAAAAATGTAATAATCTTACAGATAGTCCTGTGTCGCCCAACATCAACGGGACAACGTGAACGCCTTGTGATGTCTTTTATCCTGGGAGGAAGTCTGTCTGAGGAAAAATTGACACTGAGCTCAGGGATCGTGGGTCGCAAAATTCGATCATACCACAAGAAAACCAAAGCAGGCGGCAGAGTTAAGGTAACAATATCTGTTTGTCATTTTTGGGTAGGTATGTTGTTTCCTGTTCACAAATTGAAACTTAACCCAAAAATGACAAACAGATATTGTTACCTTAACTATGCCGCCTGCTTTGGTTTTCTTGTGGTATGATCGAATTTTGCGACCCACGATCCCTGAGCTCAGTGTCAATTTTTCCTCAGACAGACTTCCTCCCAGGATAAAAGACATCACAAGGCGTTCACGTTGTCCCGTTGATGTTGGGCGACACAGGACTATCTGTAAGATTATTATTCATTTGCTTCGAACTTGACATGTAATGCAAAATATAAACGTCTAAAACACATCCAAATCGCCATATTTTTCAGTTTCAGTTCAGAGGTCGAAATCGGGCCGGGTTTGGCCAGCCCGGCCCGGCCCGAGCCCCCAAATCTCCGGCCCGGCCCGGCCCGACCCGAACCCCCAAATCTCCAGCCCGGCCCCAGCCCGAACCTCCAAATCTCCGGCCCGGCCCGGCCCGGCTGCGCGCGAAATTGGCGTTTTAGAGCACATTTTCATCAAAATTTAGACATAAAAAATTGTGTTCCCCCCTAGCTCGGCCGGTACAGCAGGTAGGTTGTTGATTGTAGGCCTTTCTGGTGGTACAGTAGGTTGACTGCACGCCTGGGTAGCCACACCACTGATTGTTTTCCATGAAAAAGTCGTCAGATAGACAATACTGATCACTTACTTGCCGAATCCGTCGGAGATCTTAGTATTTTTTGACGAAGAAATCCCTACTTTTTCAGTAAAATAAGTAACTTCAGAAGCTTCGGGCCGGGGTGCCCGGCCCGGCCCGGCCCGACCCTCCAAATCTCCGGCCCGAGCCAAAAGCCCAAAATCGCGGCCCGGCCCGGCCCGATTGCGACCTCTGTTTCAGTTTCAGTAAAATTCCGAAACCCAAAATTAAAATTTTCTCTTTTATGGCCCAACTCCAAGTTTCTTTTTTAGAATTGGGGGGCATGGCTATAATACCGGCATGGCGACGACCGGGGGGAGGTCCAACAGCAACACCAAATGATAAGCTACAGCTACACCACGATATTTATACGCTTTATAGACAAATATGGGTGTTTTTTGACCTCATAAGCTCGTTTCCGCTCAGCGCAAAAACGTGCATATAGTCCATTTTAGGCCAAAATCTCAAGTGCCTGCTTTAGGCCCATTTTGCGGTAAAGGTACATGCAAAAAAACGCCCTTTTTCGACCTTTTCTAGGGGTTTTGGGGTTACCTTGCAGCTTGCACCACTTCAGGTTTAGCCCCCAGGGTACCCTGCACCACTTGGCCCGCCACAACACTGCTTGCAACCATCAATTTTTAGGCTTCATAAGCAAAAATGAGTTTTTTTCGACCGTAAAGTTCCAAATGTCGCGCTTCGTGCGCTCTGAGGCTAATTTGTCAGTTCAGACAATCAGCTGCAAAACACTTGTGGGGTAGCTGAATCGGTCGTAGTTGACCGACATCGAACCCCCGATGGGGTGTGACATCGAAGTACCACGTCATACACTGTGTCTCGTGTATCACGGGAAGGTATAACAAAATTATTTGGAGCATTTAAGAGAATTTT
>JASAMV010001337.1:0-15219 GCA_030248065.1 Rhynchonema sp. JSB1_4
TCCTCTACCTCTAGTGGGCGCCTGGGCGGGCGGGCATTGGTTTTTAATTTTTACCGTAAAACCTAAAATACAAGGGGGGGCTGTATTTTTTCACTGACCCCTTTTAGGGGGCTGTATTTTTGGGGGGCTCTATTTTTGGGGGGCTGTATTTTTTCGCTGCACAAAATCTCAAAAAATGTTCCACAAAATACCCCTAAAATGGAGTTCTGTCCAGGGTGTTACTGGTCATTCATTATTGAGTGTTTTTAGGTGCAGATCTTCCATAAAAGGCTTTACGTCATCATATACTCAACCACAAACGTTGTACACAAGGTGTCTTATGCAAGAACTTGACTTTACGACCCCCAAGCGGGGAATTCCAAGTTGGGGGGGCTGTATTTTTGGGGGGCTCTATTTTTTCACTGACCCCTTTTAGGGGGGCTGTATTTTTGGGGGGCTCTATTTTAGGGAATACGGTATTTTAACACATAGTGGTGACTGGGGGGCAGTGTTGGAGGTGGGGGGTTTGGGGGGGTAGCCCCCCCAGTACAGTAGGTATCCCCCCTCGCCTGGTACAGTAGGTAAGGTATCCCCCCGATGTTTGGCATGGTACAGTAGGTATCCCCCCCGATTTTCACCCCGGTACAGTAGGTATCCCCCCCCCGATTTTGCCCCAAAAGTGCCATTTTTTGATCAAAATGACCAAAATTAGTGTTAAATCAGTGGTTTTTACCTCAAATTACCCCAAATTCGCGCGCTACGCGCGCAAATACTACGTTTTCACACGATTCCACACATAATAAACACATTAAAAATTTTTACCCCAAAACCTAACCCCCCCAACCCCCCCAAACCTCCCCCTAGGTACATAACCCCCCAGGCCATCGGCTCTGGTACAGTATGTATCCCCCTCGCCGAGCGCGGTACAGTAGGTATCCCCCCTCCAGAGTACCTTCAACTATACTTGCGTATTTTTCCGCAAAATATATTTTTGGAAAAAAAACCGTTTTTTTTCCGGAAAAAAAACCGTTTTTTTTCCAAATATTTTTCCAGTACTTAAGGATACCCATGGTCCAAAAACGGCTATTTTGGAGAAAATTTTGTCAGGAAATGGCCTGAAACAGGCTAAAAATGCACTTGGAGATTAAAAAGTGCTCATTTTGAACTGTTTAGCACCGATTTACATTGGTTTTGACAACATCCTTTTGCAACCTTTGAAAATATTTCGGAAATTTTTGGAAAAAAAACCGTTTTTTTTCCAAAAGTTGCCACTTGGAAAAATTTCCGGAAAAATAAAAACGTATTTTTCCGGGCCTCGGAAAAAAAACGGTTTTTTTTCGGTTTTTTTTCCGGAAAAAAACGGTTTTTTTTCCGGCCCGCAAGTATACCTCCAACACTGCTGGGGGGTTACCCCCTCTCAGTACTTACCTACCACAAAACCCGAGGGGGGTTGGGGGGGTTGAGTACTTACCTCTCACAATTCCAAATCATACCTCTCACAAGCAATTTTATACTTTTTAAGGCAAAAATCGGTGTTTTTCGACCTTATTTTCCCAAAAATCGCAAACACACCCATAATACCTGTTTTTAGGCGATTTTCGGCGAAAATTTTGAAAAAGTACTATTTTTACCTCAACTTTTGGCCAAAATTATATCACAAAAACGGTGTTTTTTCGCCTTTTTGGGTGACCAAAATCATACCTCTCACCAGTGTGGTGGCAGGCCAATCGACCCAAGATACCCTAGGGGGGGAAGGTTTCGGACTTACTCGAGATACCCCCCAGAGGCTACCCAAGATACCCCTATGGTCCGTCAAAAGGCGAAAAAAGGCCGTTTTTTGCATGCAATTTTGCTGCAAAATTCGCCTAAAAATGGGTATTTTTTGACATTTATGCCGAAAATTGGCCTAAAATGACCATTTTTGGGTGTTTGCGCGCGGAGCGCGCGATTTTTGGGGGTCCCGAGGTCGAAAAACAACTATTTTTGCCTTTGAAAACCATAAATCTACTTACTCGAGATACCCTTTGGGGTCGGCTCGAGATAGATACCCTTCCCCCCCATCCCCCCCCCCCTAAGGGTTGACTCGAGATAGATACCCCTTAGGGGGGGAATCCCCCCCATCCCCCCCCAGCCACTACAGTGCCTCTCACGCTTCCGGTCCCAACCCCGCATCATACTTACCTCCCACACATGGGCCTGCCACTACACTGATTGTGATTATCGGAGCAGAGGTGGGACTGGGAATCGGGCCGGCTTTTTGGAAATTCGGGCCGGGCCGGGATGGTCGGCTCGAAAAGGCCCGACATCATCGAATTTCAATAAAAAAATCGTGACTTTTTACCGTAAATTAGCCAAAATTTATTGCGATTCAGCAACTCAGGGCCGACTTTCAGGTATCTTTAAACAAAAAAACTGTAACTTGTTCACCAAAAAAAATTTCGGCACTCCTGGAGTATGGCGGTGTCGGGGACCCTGTGAAAAAAAATGCCTGGAAATGCTTGGAAAACCCGCCCAGGGGTTTTGATGGTGCTGAAAACGAAGATAACATTGTCTCCAACTTCCAGCTAGATCCAAGTCTTTCAGATACTGCTCAAATGTAGCCCAAGGACTTTGTTAGGTCTTGTTTCAGAGGCTCAGGCAGGCTCAATCACAACTTTCCATTTTTATAATTAGGCTGCACTGCACACACCCCTGTCGCCCTATTACTCCATGTAGGCCTTAGCAGTGTAGTTCCTGGTCCGGAGGGGGAGATATCGGACCCCTCGTTTTTTTCGGAGGGGGAGGTAGTGTACCCGCGAGGGGGGAAGGGGGGGGGAAGACCCAAATTCAGGAAAAAATCACTTTTTGAGGAAGAAAATTTGACCTATTTTTGCCCCTTTTTGGAAAAAATTCTTCATAAAAAGGGTATTTTGGCGACTTCTGAGAACGTTGACCTGAAAATCACACATTTTAGACACACCTGGGGGAGATAGTGCACCCGGAGGGGAGATAGGGGGATAGTGTACTACCCGAGGGCCCGAGGGGACCCCGCCGCTATTGCTTATTGGGTTTTCGACCGCGTTTTTTTCGTCTGCTTAATCCCACTCGAACAAGTGCAAAGCAACGCTGGGCGGCCAGTTCTTTACGAAATACTAGATGGGCGCCGCCTGCCGGGAACTTAGATTTTTTGTTCCCGAACGGCGATATTGGTACTTCGACTTCCGCACAATCGTCACTTTTGTGGAGTTCTTCAAGATACAAAATTAATGTTGTTGATCCCGGAAGTGAAAAAACGAAGCCTAAACCCCAAAAAACAAAAGCGACGGGCCCGGTTTTTCCCAGTGGGCAAACGTTTATTTTAGCAATGATGAGTTCCTTCTCAGTTTTACTTTGGTCGAGTCAAGAAGTGGCTAAATAGTCATGCCATCTGGTGCAACGGTCAATGTTGACACACGCGAGATTGTGCGGGCAACGAGTGATTACCACTCAATGAACGCTCGATTTCACGTGCCGACCACGAAACGTAACGGCGCTGACAACACGTTGCACAGATTCGAACAGGGACAATTCTATCAGTTCTATCGATCGCGGTTGGACAAACTACGCGAGCGTGTTGAGGAGCAAGTGAAAAGTGCGTTCACACAGACTTGACCTTGTCATCAGTCGGCATTGGTTGTTGTTTGTGGTTTTGAGGGGCACTATTCCGAGTTGCGAGTTCCTCTGGTCTTGGTCACGGACGCATAATTCATTGTTGATATGCATTCAGAACGCCACGCCGACATCTGTTTCCGTTCGATTCCTGAACTTGCTGAAGATGAATTTTCGTGCATAATCGGGGTCATAATCAAGCGCCAAGACCTACGACCAAGCGTGCTCAAACGACTAGCTGACGAGGTTGTACTTGTTCTGAAGTTATTTGTTGGTCTGTCTTGTACTGGCGGACGGAAAAAACCGTTTTTTCCGAGGCCCGAATACTTTTCCATTTATTTTCAAGGTGGTTTTTTATTTTACTTTTCCCTAAAAAATTGTAACACAAAACCGACGAGTTTTTTAAGTTCGGATCAAATTTTGTTCGGATGTTCGGACCAAGATTTTCGATGAAAACAAACTTTTGTGTCATGCGCTCATATCTTGTGCCCAAACACTTTACTTTTTTGACCGGAAGTATTTGAAACGGTTTTTTTTTCGAAAAAAAAACGTTTTTTTTTTCAACGAAAAATAAAGAACGGTACTTTACGCCAGTATAGTCTGTATGTACGAGTCCAGTCCGTTATTTCAAAAAATATTGCAGATTAACGAGCCCGTTCAAGTGGTCGGTCATTCGTACGTCTCAGATTCGGACTCGCTTGAAATCGAGGACGCTTATCAAACCATACGACTGAGCGGTAACGTCAAACCAGACCAATTTGTGACCGGTACTTGTGTTTTTCTTGATTCAATTCATTTTCCGTTTTCATTTCTCTTTCACCTTGTTTGTCACCCCCCAGGTGTGCTCGCCGGTGTTTGTGGCGCAGTGGGAGCGGACGGATTTTTCAAAGTCGACCATGTGTTTTTCGCTCCAATTGGTCCTCAGAAACCACTGCCATCCGCCAACAAGGATGATGACAAGTTTACAAAATTACTCAATTCAGTCATAAATAGTTTAATAAATGCACGTTTCACTCAATCAGATAGATCGCCGTTCTTCGTACCCTACGTAACCTGGTTCAATTTGCAGGTTCGTATTGTTTGTGTCGGGCTTGGAGTTCAACGGTCCGAACAATGAAAACGCACAAGCAATGCAAGCATCACAGTGTCTGTCCAACTACATTGCTGGTCAGTTAGCGTGTCAACGCTGCAAATCACGTCATTTTCGCTCCTTAATACTAGTTGCATAACTACATCCAAGTCCAACATTTTATTGCAGCTGCCTCAGGCGACTCTGATCCTGACTTTGTGCCCCGCATTGTGCGCATGATTATTTGCGGCGGGGGCATTTGCGCTCAGGTCAACCGTCCGTGGTAACCTTTTTCCGAAAAGTGTGATAACAAACAATTTAGTTATTTTTTCAGGACCGCGATTTTAGTCGCCAGGCGCGTTACATTACCAAGAACAAACAAGTGCCCACAATTGAGTGTATGAAAGCATTTGACCAATTCCTGGCCGAAATTACGGTTTGATTATTGCTCAAATGATCATAATTTGAAAAACATGCTTTTACCACTTTATATATAAACGTATAATATCTGCAGCATTATATACCCGTGGACGTGATGCCCGGTGAAAACGACCCGTCCAGTGTCATGATGCCTCAAATTCCCTTGCACAAGTGTTTGTTCCCGAAGTCCTATCGCGAAGGTGCGCATGCGTACATGGACACTATTTCTCAACACGTTTATGCTGTTGGATCAAGCCTTGTCAACCAAATGGCCGCCTTTTTTAGGCCAACTGAATCTGGTGCCGAATCCACACCAATGTCAGATTGACGAGTGTCTGATTGTGGGCACATCGGGCCAAAACGTCAACGACATTCTTGCCAATGGCACGTTTGCGACACCGATTGCAGCGTTAAGGGAGGTATACCGATGGCAACATTTGTGCCCAACTGCGCCGGACACGCTGGGTAATTTGGGAAACTGTCTGTTTTTTGGGAAACTGTCTGTAGTTTTAAGAATTATGGGATATGTTGGCCATTTTTTCTTAATTTTGCCGCACCATCATTTGCGAACTTGGCACTGCGTCTGCGGAGTTTGACGATTTTTGTTCCGGCCAGACTTGCAGCACTAATGTCGACTGGTATAATGGTCATTCACCTATCATAGATTTTTTTAACCAAATTTAGTAGCATTTTAGCTAAAACCTTTGAACGCTTGTAGATTTTTAAATTTAGTAGCGTAAAGACTGCTAAATTTTTGGCTAAATTATGAAAAGTGACCCATAGCACCGGTGCATAATGAACGTCTATCGTGCTGGTCGAAATGCGGTGCTTCACAACCCTAAGTACGGTCGCAGCTTCCGCGATCGGGGCAACAGATGGTAAAGGCGTTTGTGTCTGATCCACGTCTTTAATTGTGTGATTCTGTTTTTCAGACTGTGTACCCGGTGTGGATGACCCGTTCTTCGTCAGTCCCAACGCCGATTCGCCCTGTCCGCACGTGATATTTGCTGGCAATCAGACTGTTGGCGCGAAAAGGGTGAGCTGTTTTCTGTTTGTGCGTTTGCGACGGCAGTTGCTTGCTGTTCACAGAAGCGAATCAAAGTCAGTTCTCAGATAGATGCTATGGCATTGTATCCAGGTCCAGGTCGATGACACGCCCATGCATTGCATGAGTTACAACTGACATTTGATAGTTCATTGTGTTTCAGGTTGTGGCCGGTCCGGCAGGCCAGACGACCCTACTGCTCGCTGTACCCAAGTTCTGCGATTCAAGGGTGGCAGTGGCAGTCAACATTCGCACGTTGGAGACTCAGACTATTGAATTTAATCAGTTTGAATAAACTGGCATTTATGGTTTGTATTTTATGATCTCAATCGGTTACGACAACGTGTTCTTCTGATGAAAGTGATTTTGCAACATTAGACAGGTGTTTATGTTCTTTCGATTTCTCTTGAGTGTATATGAAACACGGTCCCTCACTGAACAGCAACGTGGCGACTGTTCCCACAGCGACGTAGCATGTTACCTATTACTCAAATCCGCACGTAAACGAATATTTGTTTCTCAAGATCAGAATCGGTTTAAATATAAAATAATCACAGCACAAGATCGGATCGTGTTGAGAGAAAGGGTGTGACATAATAACAACAATGGTGACATGTGATAGTGTTCGCAAGTTTGTCACGTTGTGGCTGCTTCGTTTGGAGTCCCCTCCAGCTGATCACTTGCACCTGCATCAGCTTTCGACCGACGCATGGTAGTTTCCCAAGCTTTAACTTTGACCATTTTTGGGGACAAACGGGTGGTAAAATATGTACTCATTTTGACCAGCGGAAAAGCTGGTGCAGTAATTCAGTCGCCAAATATATTCAGCACAAAACAGTTGTCAACGCTGGATTTGGTTCGCAAATGTTGATCGGCGGGTACATTGTTCATCGCATGCTGCTGTTGCGCGATTGATTGGACGTTTGCGATGTCCAACTGTTGAAGCTCTCACTCGGGTAGACCCCACCACGATGACCAGTGGAATGGTGTTGTGATGCCATTGAGGGTGGTGTGTTGAGTGTGAGACAGTGATCACCGAATCGGTCCCTCATTCGGTCGTACAGCTTGGTGACGTCAGGTGTCAGCGTGTCGACGTCCCATCGACTCTGCGATAGCTCGACGATCTCCAACAATCGATAGCGGATCTTGGCCGTCAACTTGTCCGAATTGATCAGAATCGAGCGAACCTTGATGCACAGCTCTTGCATCCGCTTGTAGCGACGGGCCTGCCATAAAAGGTGGCAATGTAGAAAACCGCTTTTCGCGGTTGTCAGAGGACGACCTAAAGCCTTGCGACATCGAGTGCTGCAACAGACGTGGTAAAGTCTAACGAAAATTCCAAGTGCCATTCTACTTTGTCCATTATAAGTTTGAGCGGCACAAGCCAACCTGAAGATGTGCGCCGTAGACTTGGAGCAGATGCGAGGCGCATTCGATCTCGTGCTCGGTGCAGTCATCCGACAGCAGCAGATCGAGTAGATCAAGCAACGGGTCGATCAGACTCTCGTAGAAGGCGCCCTTGTGACGAAAGTGGTTGTAGAATTCAAAGCCGAACAGTGCTGCGTTGCACAGAATCACCGGATTCGCGTCGCGCAGTTTGGCTCGGTCGCGATAGTCGTTCATCAGCATCGCGTACACCATGCTGCCGAACTGCAAATGCACGCACACTTGACTGTGATCGGTTTGCATCTGCCCGCATAACACGCATAGCCCGTTGGCTGACATGGTTCGCAGATAACGAACATTATATTGTGCAGAAAACCTATATTTATGCCAAACTCGATCTATTCGGGTGACCGGCATGATAGCTGTTGGTCTGCAAATCACGCGTGAATCACACGCTTGCTACGCGCAATCAGAAGACATTGTTGCTCCCATATGCTTCGCAGCCATGTGAAAAATAAATACATAGAAACATTCGGATCTCAACTTCAACCTGATGCGTTTCCCTCATAAAAACCGCATTCGTTGTAATGTGTCTTACATTTGATATCGCCTTGGGGTATGTCGACTATAAATGCGCACGGCAATGCCAACCTGAAAGTCCCCATCGTGAGCGTGCAGATCGCTAAGCTTGCTGGCCAGTCTGGCAGCGACGGGCGCGAATCCGTTGTCAGACAGCCAACGTTGATGCAGCGATTCGGCCAGCAGACGCACCATCTTCTCGCTGTTCACTGCTTGCAGCACCACACTGTACACCTGTGCAACATCAGTGGGCATCAATATGAATATACACACAGTAGTGTGTTTGTTGTTTGTCAGTTGTTATTGCAGCTGGGAGTGTGCGATCGCATATATTTTTTATAGGTTTCAACTGGCCGTCTTAGAACAGAATGCACCTACTGTATTTATATATACTGTATTACATACCTAACTGTCAGTATGTACATGTAGGTTAGGAAATGCACTGCCTACATACATAAATATAGGTATTACCTCGTCATTGTGCAGCCACACAGTCTGGAACTGCATGCGCTGCTCTTCACCTCTGTTTTTGCCATCAGATCCAGGCGTCGACGGTGGCGTTTTCGACATTTTGTACTATTTATTGCGCATTGAGAGAATGCTACCTTTAGTGAGTGCGTAAACTGGTTGGAAGCACCGACAAACAACCGAGTGCTGTTGCACGTGCACGACGTGCGCATCCGGCGTCGGGCATAAATTGACAAGAAGGATGAGCGCTCACGTTTACACGACAGGACACGACAAATGGCATTGCACTTGCGGTGCAAATTTGTCAAGTTGGACAAACAACACAAGTCGGACACAAATGGATGTATGCAAAACCAGAGTCGTTGTTGTCTACCGTATACCTGATGCACATAGCCGTCGTCATCAAGCTCAGCCAGACCCTGCAGCAGTTTCTCAAAGTGGTCCATTTGGGGGGACGCGACTGCGAACACGAGACTGCGACACTTTATTCGTCCAAGCTGTGCGTTGAGTCGTTGTTGTTTTAATTCCAGTTGCTCCCAAACTTTTCTTCAACGCAACGACCACATTTGTATACGGTTACTTATACCTTGAGGCCGTTGCGATAATCGCCTCTCTGCAAATCAAGTGCCACTTTTGAGCTCTTCGTTTATGCCTAATGTACTTCGCTCACATCATCAACACAAAGTTTTGCAAATGTTTTCGCTCAACCAAACCCATTAGACACCCAGAAGCTGACAAAATACCAAAGTGTGCAGTCGACTGGCGCGGTCAAAACAGTTTATTCCATAACCCAACTTTAATAAAGTCAGCTACAGTTGATTTTAGAGTGTTGAGTTTTATTGTATAGTTTGGCGCTGCGAATACGGAACGAGACCGTGGATTACAAAATTTTAAATGCCTTTCATAATCGCCGTGTGGGGTTTCCTATGTTGCTGCGCAACTTTGGCTCACAATGTTAGAAGCCAGCCCGAACAAAGAGAGAGAGACGATACACGCAGCTTACAGATGGACGTCGATGGAAAACTTTGGAGGGTGATTTAGTGAAACAGGATATTACAACCAACACAACAGCAGAGAAGCTACTGAGCTCATTTATGACGCTCAAAAAACTATAAATTACTCGCGAGCCAGTTTAGTTCCGCGTGCGTCACAATACACCCAAATTTACATCGCTCGCGTGGGAGAAACAAAATCGTATCCATCGGACAAGCAGGACAAAATTTCCTCTGCCAACCAATTTCAGTATTGCCATGCTTCGAGGACCCATAGCCATCACAAAACCTATATACTGATCATCGCATATATGTCAAATGGGTGCAGCAGCAGTTGGTCGATATGGGCACACAACTATACTCAAATTGTACTCAAATTTGCTGCACACCATCATCAAAGTTGCGTTGTCTTGTTCAAACCGCAAATTGAACTCCAGACACACAGAGGTATGGTGGACAACGAAACGACATCAACAGAAAAACAATCCTATTCTTTTCCTAGTGTCGTCTATTCACTTGTGGACAAGATCATTTGGAGCTGACATTTGTCGCTAAATGTCGCGATGCGGCAGTAAAGTGACACGCTATAAACCAACTTTGAACGGCCACCGTGGCTTTCGTGCATGTCCTTATTTATACCGACACGTTTGCACACATGTTGACTGCCGCTAACGACAAGCACTGTAGGGGGATAGGCTCACCGCGGAGTTACACTTTTTTGGCGTGTAGACGAATTTTTGTTTGAACAATATTTTGTCATAACGTTGGAGCAATAATTTTGGTCAGCGCGAAAGTTGTTACGTTGCACCTCACACCATGTGTACAACTTTTACGCTGGCCGAAATTAGTGCTCCAACGCTGTCACAAAATTTTATCCAAACAAAAATTTGTTTCCTTCGCCAAAATCCAAAATGGACAAGTATAACTCCAGCTTAATGCGAATCCAGCGGAAGTCCATGGGAAGTTGTAGCAGTGAGTGATTCACATTCACACACACGCTGTGCCAATCAGAAGTTACCCAATCAGGCAACCAGCGGATCTATGCCCAATACACGCCGCCACGACTGCCACAACTTCCTGTGGCCAGCTTATGGAACATCTCTCGAGCTCTCAATATAAATTGTTTGTTATGTTTTTGTGACCATAAAACGCATCCTCAGTCCACCACGGACACCGTTTGCGCGATATAAAATAATGGGGCTCGTAATAAGCTAATTCAGAGAGCTGAGCACAGCCGTACCCAAAAAAACCAAACAGGTACATAACATGCCAACCAAACCAGCAACCAAAAGCCAGTGCACAGTCGTTGACGCTGACAAAGCGGTTTGCTGGCGACCGCTAAAAGCTTTCGCGGCGGCGGTCGCTGGCAGATGGATAAAACTGTTTGTGAATGATAAATGTGGCCGATTTTGGCAAAGTACACACGACTGTTGGATGGGCCAGATGGATCGGTCATTGACAAAGTACTGCGATGATGTCACACGTGCAGGTATGTGCACTAGTCGACGTGTGAACACTCAAAATGGCATTGTATTGGCACACTTCGCCATTAGTATGACCAAAAATGTACTGTATGATGCTGCAGCTGATATTTTAACCTTCCACCGCAGTTTATTGAAAAAGGGCAGCAGCAGCACCCGACCAGCACGACAGTTAAGAACAAACGGTGAAATTGATTATAGAAATAAATAATGTCAGTTTTCAAAGGTTATGGACCTGGTGTATGTGGATACATGTACGCACTACCGATGAAGATCTCCTGCAAAAAACCGAATCAAATCGGCAATCATTCTGCACACTTCAAAATGGGTAACACAGCTTCATTGTCAACGGGGAGGGGTGTTGGACCATAACTTGACTTTCTGTACGGCACAGTAGTAACATGATATGGCACGACATACACAAGTTTAGTTGCAAGCACATAGCACTGGTGTAACTGATTGACGCGCAGGGTACTAGTTCGCATACATTGTACACGGTTTTCGACCAAGCTTATTAACGAATATCGATGATTCCTTACGTATTTATACAATTCCAAAATCTACAATTGACATCTTTCTTTGTCGGAAGAACTAGTAGTGTACAGACATAAAAAATAGCCTGCTGATGAGAGTACCAGCAGCCAACAGCATCGAAAAGGCACCAACACAGGACATTTTAGCGCCTCATTGAGGGTTAAGTGTGCTGGGCCAAGAGTGGAACAGCTGTGCAAGCCAAGCCAAACCACCGCTTGCAGATACACACGTCAGATAGGTTTGGTTGCATTGGCTTGGTCTGTCGTTTCGTTAAGATTCTGTTTTTGACGAAAAACGCGCTTCCAGGGAGTATTCGCTACAGCGAGCTTCATTGCTTTCAACGTGTTTAACAGGCCGTAATGACTGCGACGACCAGGTACTAACTTCGTAGTCACCATTGTTTTATTAGCCCCACGAAACAAAATAGCGATAAAAATAGATCGGCGCGAAGAACAATAAAGCCGAACACAACAACGCACATATGATATGATCACAGAGAGAAGAGCAGCCAAATCGTTTCGAACCAAAAAGAGCGGTTTGTGCCCCAAACCATTGTTGGTTATGTCATCGGTTATGGGACACCCATGTCTATGGGTTGCGTCCACACAACGTCATTGTGAAACATCATTGGTGCATCACACGCTAAGGCCATTCATTGCATTGCATTGTACATATAATTAGTATGGGGTGGCATTGGGAAAGGGCAACTTGATTTCATTTCAGGGCATCTGTTAGTTTAGTGCCTTTCGCCCGATCCCAATACCACAACAACATGAGGATAACAAGAACAACAAACGCCTAGACAACAACAACATCTATAATTCCTTGTCGGTGTCGCCCTCTTTGGCCGCCTTTTGAGCAAATCCGTTGTCGGTTAACAGTTTATTGCACGCCTCACGGTCCAACTCCGACAGGTCGATGCGCTGCAAAACAGAGTTGGCCGTTTTGGCGGAATTGGTGAAACGTCTGTGATAACATACCCGTGGCATGAATATGGGGCTGCTAAATGTCCAGACTGCCACAGTTTGCGCGCCCTGCCAAACAACACAGCCTACATAACGTCTGTCGAGCATATTAACCTTGAAGGCACAGGCAGTCGATTGACATGGACTTGGATTGCACACAACAAATTTTGGTTGAGCTGCATTTGGTGACACAGTTGGCGCACTAATTTTGACCAGCGTAGAACTTGTAACATTTTAAAGTTGGTCAAAATTAGTGCGCCAACTTTATCAGCAAGTACAACTGAACTAAATTTGCCTGTGCTCGCGCCATTCATGTCAATTAATTTGCCTTCAATCTTTATACGGCCCTATATAATCACTTCTCTGGTTTCGTCAAGTATAACTGCACCCAAGTGGTTTTATCAAAGAATAAAAACTTAACATGATCTCTGTCCCGCCACCAGAACACTTCAAATGGCCGACAATCCGAGACGGTGACCATGATTAGATTAGCACTGACCTGTTGTTCAGCATCATTGTCGTCCAACAACACCAACTCCGGTGCGTGACCGGGAATCGGCTTGAACTCGACGTTCTCACTGAAATCACCATCCAATCATTCGTGTAAAAAATCGTTTGGTGATGCTTCACAGCAATGTATGCATGGTAAGATTCGAGCAAATCACTTACTATTTGGGCACATCCTCCCGAATGAAACGTTTCACTTCGGGAAGTCTATTCAAACGTCATCCATTGCAACTCTGAAAATGGAAATGTAATTGCACTTCTGCACTTTGTTGCCATGCTCAGCCGGTTTACCGACGCCAAACACAGGTGGCCATCGAAAGAGGCTCCCAGCAACCACCCAGATTAATTTGTTTGGAAAGAGCGAGGGGTTCAGCAAGAGCGAAGAGATTTTAATCTTAAAAACAGAGAAAAAAGAAGCATGGGATCAAAGATTCTATTGAGTGGAAACACATTTCCCAGAAACCGACCTCAACACGAGCTGTTTTGACATCGCTCCTGACGACAGTGACCAACAAAAGGGCCGCGACCACGACCAATAATTTGTTCATACTCGGATTTCGATGCCAAATGATTCGTTTGATCTGAAATAAACACAGTCGCAGCCCAGAAAATGACTTTGACACTCCGGCAGACAATGGCCTGATCGAAACACAATAACTGTGCTCATATAAACAAATAAAATTGCGCATTATCTAAGATGGAAGTGAAATGCATGTGATATGTTACCAGTTATTTATCTCAGCTTGGGAAAACAACTTGGCGAAGCCATACGAAACAGCGCTTTGGCGCACACTGAGCAAACCACGCTAGTATCTAAGTTTGTGATTATAATACAATCTGCTGCCGTATGCACAGCACGAATGTGTGTGTACACAAGTCAACCTGTTGACTATCTATTCCAGGTTACTCAATGAAATGTAAGATGACGTGGCTTTCAAACGCAAAACACACGTAACGTCATGCCAGGTCCAAGTGAAACCAGCCCTTGACAAAACCGCATTCAATTTCGATAACAGGTTTTGCGCAAACATGTGATATCAATATCATGGAAAGGTAGCTGAACGGATAATCAGTCGGCAAAAGGAACACCGCACAACAAATAATGCAATGCAGAACAGGCAAATGCCAACAGTTTTTATCGGTTCATGTAACAGATAAAAATTTGGAGACTTCGAAATAAGTACTCAGCGGCGGATAAAGAATGTTAGCTGGCACTTATGTATATGTACAATCCACACATCGGAGGGTGACACCCGCACGAGTGATTATGCGATTCGAGTTAACCATCAACATCCGAACATCAGTTATAACACAACGGGGTGAAATGCAGCCAAATCACAAGCAGCTTCAAAACCGTAATTTTGAACGTAGCCAACAGAAAACCGGAAACAAATAAATATGAAGATTCAGTGCACATGCACACGTACGAATAAGTAAAAAATTGTTAGGGAAGATACGAGACAGGGAATGGTATGACTGAACAACAAGCAAGGTTACCATCCAAATAAACAGAATTATGTACAACAAAAAGTCAAGTCAATACACATACCGAAATATACATGAAAGCTCGAAACTCCAGCCAGGGACTGATAACGGAAGATTGGGCGCAAATATGTGGACAATCAACTCAATAAATAAAACATGTATACAATTTCGACGCATCGAATGTCCCGTAAGTATTTCAGCGCAGCAATTAAAGACGATCACAGATAGTGCAGATTGGAAATCAATCACTCGTACATGAACAATAGCAGTCAAGCAGGCACACTCGTGTTGGCGTCATCGTCAGCAGCGACGTGCATCGATGTTTTCACCAGTTGGTCGCACACGTAGGCCGGGATGTGATCGGTGACCATACGATACGACAGCTTGATATTCGTAAAGCGACTGCAACGGGCAAAAATAACAACCATTCACAGGCTCGTACTCGACTGAACATCAACCTCGGTCTATGGTCAGTGCCGGATTTGCGGACTGGCAAGAATTTGGATCAAGCGCACGCAAGGTTTTCACGCGTATCAAACACTCTGACACGTTTCACAAACAGCTGTATCGTCGACAGTGACTGATAAACAAATTTACACAGGTCGAATGTTTGCTATGTTCCGAACACGTTTAATCGATACGACACACTCAAGTCCGAGAGCGATTGGATCAGGGCTACGTT